>JASWJB010000146.1:0-99529 GCA_032433595.1 Conoideocrella luteorostrata
TGAAAGTGACCAACGGGACGGACCAGCCCAAAGCGAAGGCCTGACAGGTGTTGACTGTCCCTCGGTTCTAAATGCCGCAATAAATCCGAGCATTAAAGCAAAACAATCCCTTCCTCCAACAGAGAGCGGTCTTGCTTATACCAATAATACCGACTTCGATTTTCCTCTGGACCAAGGTGCTACTAAGATGAGCGCAAGAGACCAGCACAAAGTAAGCATCTGGTGGGGTGAGTGGTCATCTTCTGCTGGCCCAAGCCAATTAGGCGTTGAAACTTCCGACAACGAAGCCAATATGCCAGAAACCGGAACCAAGGGCAACAATGCTTGTCTACTCAAAGGCAAGACGGCGGAAAATACTATTGTTGTCACAACCTCAATCAAGCAGGTTGTTGACTTCGGAAATGGAACGACAACGATGCCAGAGATTAGAACTGAGATCAAAGCGTCAGTGACTGGACATGACAACAAGGCAATGTCGACGCAGTGCACTCAAAGTGACGCTACGCGGTCATGGCCACCTCCTGCCGATCCGAACAGCCTTCTTTCTCAAGAGTTGCCAGAGGCAAATTGTGACGATACTGATTGGGTTCATGTCAAAGATGAGAAACACACGATACATGCTTCTAGCGACTCTGAACAATCAGACTCTTCATCTGGATCGCTGTCACCTGCACGGACAGATTCTGGCTCTGAGTACAATCCTAACGACCCTAAAATATATGGAGAGCCCGCGGAAAGCATAGACTCTTATGGCATTAAAGTCTATTCTGCTGATGTTTTCTTTCGCAAACCTGAAAATGAGAGCGAGTCTGAGGATAAAGTAGAAAAGCCAACCACTCCTGGTGCTGAGACTTCCGCTGGAGTTCATCAAGGACCATTCATAGCTTTGTCTAACGAATCGCCCAGTAGTGATGGCTTTCATAAAGTCAAAAAGCTTGCGACTAGCACAGATACTCTTTTCCTCCAGGCTTTTCCGGCCCAAAATCTCCCAGGGGCTGTTGAGGGCTGGGATTTTGTTAATGTCACTGAGACGCCTTGCAACAGTAATGCTTCTAAGGCCGAGGAAAAGCAGATTGCACTTGGAGATGAGTTTCAGGAAGGTAACCTGCAGAAGGAGGGTGCCAGCGGTTCGTTTGGTAAACTGAACGAGAGTGATGCGTGTACAGGTCTTCCACCCTATAACGGTAATTCTATTCCACATAGCATTGCAGGGTCAGTCCTTCCCATTCGAATGTTGGATTGCTTTGGTGGATCCGCAAACACATCCCATGAATAGGTCCACAATGGCAGTTCGCAGCCATCTAACCTCAAATAACTGGTCCTCTTAGTCGTCACGATACTATATTGGGAAAGGAAGGCAGGTCTTGCAGAGATTAATTTTGCTGTAACACCAATTACTCTCATTCTGCGCGGATAATTTTCAGTTTTTTTTTTCTCCTTCTCTCTTTTCTTCTTCTGTTTTAGGTTGGAGTCAAAAGACTCCACCTCAGTGTCAAGTCACGCGCTGCTTCCGTTGATAGTGAACAGTTTTAACGGCCATGCTTTGAGTCTTTTCAGGCGTCCTCTCATTTAATAGCACACATCTTCTGCACAACCAATAGGGTCCACTGACATTGTTGGAGGTGCACAACGAACAGTAAATAGGTTGCTAATAGATTCCCGATGAACCTAATTCCGCAGAGTGATCGGGGCGAGATTTGGTGATGACACAATCTTAATTGAAAGGCAATTCCACGAGAGATGCAACTGTAGACGCGGGTACCAGATCATTGACAGCGCACGCATGCACACTTCAGCAATGGACGTATGGATGCATTTGATGATCGGCGTCATGGATTACGTGCCGCACTCATTATGTACGTCTGGGCAGGATACCGTGTCAGTTTTGCTGCGTATTATTCGAGACTTGCTACGGAAGTGAGGCAAAAGCGCCAGAAGTCCAGGGATCGGGCTCGTCACAAATCAACAAAACCTGGCAAGAATGCGACCAAGAAAGCAATTCATCGCGGGGCAAAAAGAGGGCGCCCGGAGAAAATCGTACGCCACAATGCACGTGTCGAGAGCATTGTGGTGAGTAAGCGGTCCATTTGATGGTGAATAAGTAGATACTGAATCTTGTGAGAGGGAAGCAATAACCACAGACTGACAGTGTTGCTATTTCGTCTTGCGCTGGTGCGCCGTAAATACGGGCTACGCACTATACTAGTAACCATTGCTCTGTAATTTCCAGGGCCACAGACACTTTACGTGACTGCTGTAGGTACCAGCAGCCAATACCTAAAACTATTATTAGCTGCTAGCCAGCTTGTCACGGAATCGGTGTGGCCTACAAAATCAGGGCGCCAGCTACCAGTACCAGCAGGCTTAGAGATTGGTTAGTACCAGCAACCCCGCAAGCGCTGCTGCAGAGCGCTGGAACCCTGACTGCTGGCACCCTGAAGGTTCCAGTAGCTACGGAGGGCGAGCTACTAGTACCCAAGCAGTTTTCGTTACTAGCAGCCGAAAATGCTAGTAGCCCAGTGCGCCCGGCTACTAGTCCCCTGACGGTTCCAGTAACCGCCCGTCGCCTCATGCTAGTAACAAATGCTGGTGGTAACAGTCTGGTAGCGACTGCTGGTAACAATGGGCCTACCACCCACTGGATGCCAGTAACCCTTGAACCCTTAATACTGGTCACTTCGGGATGCTGGTAACCAAACAGCTCTAGTTACCAGCACCTCTGCAGACACTACTTACTGGTACCTTGAGGTTGCTAGGAACTATGCCCGAGAGGGTGCCAGTATCTGAGAGGTTCCAGTAACCGCCCAGGCCAAGGTGCTAGTAACTGCAGATACTGGTAGCGATCGACTAGCGTCTGCCAGTAACTGCTTGAAGTAGCCCAATAATCTGCCAGTAACCCTCTATATGAGCTACTGGTCGCCTGCGGTTGAATGCTGGGTGGAGTATTAGTTACCAGTCACAAGCTATGTGGCCGCTGATTGTGACCAGTAACCGAGATGAATGCGGCCGCAATGGCCCACCCCAGCGGTTAGCGGTCACAACTGTGGAGGATGTACGCTGTTGCCTGGTTACTAGCACCATGACGTGCTGTACCTACAGATACCAGTAGCCGCCCGTCTGGAGCTGATCACACATGGCGGGCGTGTGAGGACTGCCGTTGCCCGCTATAACTTGTGGATTAGTGGTAACTCTGGGGCTGAGTCTCAGTTCCCCATGGAACTGCATGGGCCGGCGGCAAGTGACTGGTAGCCTCTGTCGTTTTGGTCTCATGCAGCAGAAAACGATTTTCAGTCCCTTGCAAGAGCGATCGAAATTAAATGTTGATAAAGACGAGCATTAGGATGTTGTCGGATTGAGCGGATTGGAGATAGGATTCGAGCCTTGATGATGATGATGATGATGAGGATGATGATGTTAGGTTTAAATTGTATCGCTTTCATCCCCTCCAAAATGCACCAATTTATACCCCTCACGAAACGTGGCTTTTCCTTCGTAGTGTATCTGCCTGAGGCATTTTGAGCAGCGTCTCCAGCCTCCTTAATTTCCAGTTATATCTCCACTAATGAGCAAACAGGCTGGTCCACACGGGGTTTCTGTTTTGGCTCCCAACGCGCACCAAGTTCAATGCCCCCCACTGACGGTATTTACATAAACATCCATAGGAAGTTATCTGGCAATGAAAAAGCTGTCGTTTCCCCACGCACTCGACATTTCCATTGTCCAAATTTGCGGAGGAGGCTTGTACTCTAGGCAAGTTTAGTTTTATGTCTGCAAAGTTCGGATGAGGTTAAACAGCGACTGTGCGCGTGGCAGTTCAGTGCTGTATTAATTCAATCTTGATGTATCAACGATCACAGAGGTGCGCACTTTCTCGCAGCCTACTGCTTAACATCACAAGGGTGGAAAGTGGACAAACACTGTTCATGTTACATTGCATGTGATTTTTTTTTTTTTTTCGGGTTTTGAGAAAGAGCTAGAGATATAATCTATATACACAAATCCAATCGGTACATTGTCGTGGTGCGAGAAACTCAGACGGGAAACACCGCGGTGTCGCCTAAAGTCAGACGGCATGCGCAAACGGCTTCGCGAGCAACATGTTCCAAAAATCCGACCCTAACTGAGAAATCTTTTCTATGTGGCTAATGTCAGGGGCAAATTTGGTATTTGGGCGTAAGATACATACATCTTCGTTTCAGCCTGATCAGAATATGCAAATGGCAGGAACATTGATCCTCCAAAAAAGACTGACTGACGTTTAGCCCATCGCATACGAAGATAAACGTCATTTCGGGAAACTCGCCCCCCTATAGCCCTGACGTATGTATCTAGGAGAACAGCCGAGAGGTTTTTGCCTGGGTTACCTGGAAGCCGTTCGATGCGTCTGCGATTTGCAAGGATCTGTTCCGCGGAGGCTAGAACTCTTGCCAATTGCTGATAAGCAAGTCGGCGCTGCCAGTAGAGCGTGGCTTCATTCTCGATTATATTGTCCAACATAAGGAGGGCATTTTCGACGTCAGGTATGGTCGTGACTGCTAGCAGTGCTGTGTCCAACACCATTGTCGACCAGAATTTATGAATTTCGTCGAATTGAGTTTGAAAATCCGGCCATGCATTTTTACGTATCAGTGGTTGCAGCAGTGACATTTGCTCAGCAGTCAACCCATCCGGATTGAGTGTAACGCTAGAATTGCTTGCTTGAGTAATTGCGTGGGATTCCATGTTGACATGTGTGTTTAACTTCTAACTGTAAATAGACGACAACGAGCGGTATTTATGACTACGGCAAGATAATTGTCGGTTTTTTTTTTTGGAACGTATTTTAGCCGGGCGGTATTAAATTTAACACAGGATCCTTTATTTAAGAGCATGAAATTTAATCACGAATCTTATGTTGCCCCAGCGGCGGAAAACTCATCCAACCGCCGTCGCGTGACGTACTTCAACAAACCCCCCTGAGAATGGAGATGCCCCTCAAAGCCTTGAGAGACTCTCAGAGCTTTCGCCTATGCTTTTTGTCTTTGCACGATGCAATAGAATGATGGTGGATATGGTTTCGTGGAATTAGTGCGACGGATGCGAATTATTAACGTTAATGGACACGCTAATTTACGCAGATGGGCACGCTAATTTAAGCCGACGAACACGCTGATTTACGCTGATGGGCACGCTAATTTAAGCCGACGAACACGCTAATCCACGCTGACGGTAAGAGGTCAAGGAGCTGATTAGACCTGGTGTTGATGGAAGATTCTTTCTAATCTTGTTGACGAATGCTACTAGCCAACGAAAGTGCAGTTTGGTGTTCGTCTAGTTGCCCAAATAGCGGTACTCATAGCTACTATAATGATTCATGAGCCGGGCATGGTTTCTTATCTTTATAGACTGTCAAATAGAAGAGTTCATGGCAGATATTTCTTTGTACAACGCCGCGTAGGGTACTGTGTAGCACCATGAGCTCTGTGTAGCGCCTGGGACTGACGGTAATATATTCCCAAAAATGGGATGATGGACCTCGATGGTGATGGGCTCGCATCTCTCGCCAGAGCTTTTTATTCTTACGCGGCATCCAATGTGTGATTGGACAGCAGCAGTCACATATCTGGACTCAGTGCTTTGGAGTGGATGGAAGACATCTCTCCCTACCCGCATGATAAGACAACATCTCATCAGCGCGAGTGAAGGAAGAGTATGGGGAAAACGGAAAGACCGTAGCCAAGTGAAAGAAAGACCGGACGTGGCCAAAGAGAAACGTAGGGTAAGGCCCACGGCCAAAGTGGATAAGCCAAAGAGAGGATGAGGATGAGGATGAAAGGAAAGACCCGCAGCCACATGGATGAGCCAAAGAGAGGATGAGGATGAGGATGGAGGAAGACCCATAACCCAAATGGATGAGCCAAAGAGAGGATGAGGATGAGGATGGAGGAAGACCCATAACCCAAATGGATGAGCCAAAGAGAGGATGAGGATAAGGATGAAGGGAAAGACCCGTAGCCAGATGGATGAGCCAAAGAGAGGATGGGGATGAGGATGAAGGGAAAGACCCGTAGCCAGATGGATGAGCCAAAGAGAGGATGGGGATGCAGGGAAAGGGGACAGCGAAAGGGGGCAGCGAAAGGGAGCAGCGAAAGGGGACAGCGAAAGGGGGCAGCGAAAGGGGGCAGCGAAAGGGAGCAGCGAAAGGGGACAGCGAAAGGGAGCAGCGAAAGGGGGCAGCGAAAGGGGGCAGCGAAAGGAGAAGATGAGGATGTAACCGCTACAGCCAAGGACCCGTAACTCAAATGGATGAGCCAAACAGAGGATGAGGATGAAGATGAGGATGGAGCAAGACCCGCAACCAAAATGGATGAGCCAATGAGAGGATGAGGATGCAGGGAAATCCCGCAACCGAAGTGGAGCAGCCAAAGTGGATGAACCAAAGAGAAGATGAGGTGTAGGGAAAGACCGCAAGACTCGTAGCCAAAGTGGGTGAGGACGTAGGGGAAGGCCGTAGCCAAGTGGATGAGCGGTTGGACAGCGGCTGTTAGAGTGAGTGACTAGGGATCTTATAAAGCTTTTGAAGATCGTCAATAATGTTACTTACTCGGCAGAGACATCCACCAACATGATTGGATCATCAACATGAGTAGAGCGCTGGTGTGGGTGGAAAGCATCCGCCACCGTGATTGGAGGGAGACTTCCAGGCGCAATATTCTTACTCTCATCCACAAGAGTCTGAGCCCTGTCACTTTAGTGTGAGAAAGTCAGCGGCTACAATAGTCTGTTCAAGTCCTCATCTGCAGCGAGGTCTTCCCCCAATGAAGGTCCTTGAAGCAAGGTCCCCCATCCACAGAGAAGCCCGACCGCGGCGGGGTCCTCCCGTAGTAATGTCCCACTGTAGCGAAGTCCTGCCGCAGAGAAGCCCCATCCGCAGCAGAGAAGCCCCATCCGCAGAGCTGCCCATCCACAGAGCTGTCCATCCGCAGAGAAGCCCATCCGCAGAGAAGCCCCATCCACAGAGCTGTCCATCCACAGAGCTGTCCATCCACAGAGCTGTCCATCCACAGAGCTGTCCATCCACAGAGCTGTCCATCCACAGAGCTGTCCATCCACAGAGCTGTCCATCCACAGAGCTGCCCATCCACAGAGCTGCCCATCCACAGAGCTGCCCATCCACAGAGCTGTCCATACACAGAGCTGCCCATCCACAGAGCTGCCCATCCACAGAGCTGTCCATACACAGAGCTGCCCATCCACAGAGCTGCCCATCCACAGAGCTGCCCATACACAGAGCTGTCCATCCACAGAGCTGCCCATCCACAGAGCTGCCCATCCACAGAGCTGTCCATCCACAGAGCTGTCCATCCACAGAGCTGTCCATCCACAGAGCTGTCCATCCACAGAGCTGTCCATCCACAGTGGTTTAAATTAAATGCCTACACACAGAAAAGCAAACGTCTAATTTTAATATCGCCATCCTAAATAGACCGCGTCCCAATATCTATTGATCATGCACCGGCCGTAGTTATAAGTATCGTCGCCAATCATTCCCTTAGATGGCTGTTGGGTAAGCCGTGCGACCATGGAAGTCCAGACTAGCATCGCGATAGACAATTCAAGCGTCATGCCCATTTCAACCGGTTTGACTGCGGAACAAAGTTCCCTGCTTTTTCCACTGATCCGAAAAAATGCATGGTTAGACTTTGAAAATAATTTCGAGCAAATACTTGATTTCTGGTCGAATCTTGTACTCGATGCATCGCTGTTAGGCGAAACTGCATCCATAAGTGACCTCGAGAAGGTGCTCTTGATGTTGGACAATTTAATCACGGATGAAACTTCACCCTATTGGCAGCGCCGACTTGCCTACAATCAACTAGCAACAGTGGTAGCATCAACTGAACAGACTTCCAGAGAGCACTGGCACATCGAAGTCCAGGGCAGACCAAGCCCCAGACTCACCACTATTGTCATCGATGCTTATGTCAGGGCACTAGAGGGACGAATCTCCCGAAACGATGTTCGTCTTCGTATGCGATGGGCTAAACGCCAGTCAAGTCTTTTTGGCGGAGACTTGTTTTTGCTTTTTGCGTACTCTGAACAGGCTGAGGCAAAGACGTAAGTATTATATGTTTTGAATAACAGAATTGTCCTAACATTGGCCGTATAGGAAAGATTTCTCTGTCACAATTGACTTCTTAGAGCATATATCTCGCGAAGCCAGTCGAGCGTGTTGTCTGGCTTTGGGCGACAGCGCAGTGTTTCCCATATAAGTTTCTCACACCACAAGAGTATACCGATTAGAACCTTAGTTTAAACAGATAATCTCATCCCTCTTTTCTAAGATCACAAAGGACACAAACAAACCACACGCAGTGTAGCATTTAATCGAGCTCACAGCATTGACGCTGTCAAATCGCCTCTACCAGCTCCACTCCAAACGTGAACACGGCCCGCCCACCTTTCTTTCAGCAAGCCTTGTGCAAGTATACGCCTCTGTAATCGTTGAGACATCGAGATCAAATCAATAGAGCACTGACGTGTGTACTTCATACACAATAATGATGCGATATCTTAATGGTCTGGGTGAACAATTTGTATTCTAGAGCCGAGGTGCAGAGAACAGAAAGTCAAATTGTATGACTGCGTTACTGTTCGAAGCTTTCAGTAGGTATCTATTTTTGGGTTTTGTTAACCGCTGAGGCGAATGGAATTAGAGCAGTGGGCCCCGTGATATCTAGCCATCATAGCGGTTGCATTTAGCGCATCAATTATGTTGTTGTTTTCCCAACTCATCACGCGAAGCTGCAGAGCGTTTCCAAAGTTTCCTACAGCCTAATCCGCATTTTAGGCGCTCTTGTTGTACACGCGATCTTGCATTTGAGCGGAAGGGTTAGCGCGCAGTCATGGTGCGGAGTGGCCTTCGCGAAAGCGGCGTCGGTTTGGGAAGTCTCTGACTCGTTCATCCGTGTAACCGCCGTGCCTGATCTTTTTTTTTTGGTCCTTTCTATCTAATCTAGCTGCGACACTTGGTAACTGATTCTTTCGCTACTTGTTTTTTGTGTGCCATTGCCAATTTAAAAGCGGTCTATTTTAGCTGCGACAGTGGTAGGCTGTATTTAATTTAGCTACCATCTGTTAAGTTAGGCTGCGTTTGCTATGTTCTTAAGTAAGCGGCGCTGCGCTTGGCTGCGCTTTATTTAGCATTTAGCTGTTGGTTAATTGAACTGCGACGGCACTGTTTGAAATTTAATAGTGGTCCGCTTGGCTGCGCTTCATTTGGCTACTCTCTCTCCACTGGGTTTTGTACTGCACGCGCTCCATCTGGTTGCTTCAAGAGCAAGAATTTGACCTATTTACTTTTTTGTGCTCACCTTAAGCAGCATCATACTGCAATGTTGTCACTTCATGTTCACCAGTACGAGTTTTGGCAGAGCTCCCAATGCTCAGCATACAAGTTGCGTACACGTTGAAATACGTAGGTTCTAATGGCGCTGCCCCAGTGTACGAATAAGTGGTCCAGGCTTAAGCATAAAGACAACTGAACAGCGCCTTCCCAGCAACAATCAAGGTTTTACATCCAAAGCCAGAGGGACAAAATGCAGTAACGCGCAGCAATTGATCCAATTGACAAGTTTTGCAGACGTTTTACTCTGCTATCTTTGCACGATGAAACGGGGGCGGCCCAACACAGATTGTAAATCCGCGAGTTTCTCCACGGCGCCAACCCTCCAAAGCACTTCCGGACCTAACAAAAAAGAAAAAAGTTCGAGGCCAAGCCTCACACCGCCCAGTTCGACCGGGACGGAGATGTTATAATGACAACACATCCTGCAGGCATGTTAACCTTATTCCAAGCCATCATTAGTCCAATCATAATTGAAGCTATTATCTGATAGGATATGCACTAAATGAGTTTTATCATGCCGTCGACTATGCCGTTAATTCATTAGACGTAGAGAAGCGACCTGGCCTGCAGGCTGCCGTTATAAACCGCCGAAACTTTTAATAACTACTCAAATTCATACCGACCAGAACATCATTAACTGACAAACTGGTCATAGCCATCCGTGGCACTTTTGCAGGGTTGTCCACAGACTACGTGAGTTATTGTCCCCACTGAACTTGACCAAGTACTCCGTAATGCGACCACGCCCCCGCCTACGAATGCGCTTCTCCAGAACCTTCTCCACTGGGAGATATTTGCTCCCCTGGTTGCCGGAGTTGTTGGTTTCGCGTTTTGCTAAATGAATTTCTGATCCAAGGCGTAAGGCTCCAAGCCGAGAGCTGCGACGTAGTCCTTGGGTTAATTCTCGAAACGGCACATTGGACCCAGGTGACTGGCTGCTGAAATTCGTGTCTTCTGCGCTATGAGTTTGATGCTGATCTAGTTGTTGACTCATGCCCGTTGAGCGATTTTGTACGCGTGAAACTCTCGTGCTTGTCGTGCCAACTTCTTTGTTACTAGGTTGCAAGCCGTGACCCAGAGCATTTGACCTCGGTCTCTTAGGGCTTGACTGCGTCAAAGAGGTATTTTCAAATGCGACCTTCCTCTTCCGTGAACCGCCGTTCAAGGTTACAGGTTCTGGCTCGGCTTCGATCAAAGACACAGGCTGCACTGCGAACCCAACAAGTTTGGTCTGGTCCGGATATGTGGCTGGTATGATGTGATTGCCTTCGTGGCCAAGTTGTCGGTCCATGTCTGTTGATGCGACATCTCTTCCACCACATCTCACGTCAGTTCCATCGTTGCTCGGTTTTGGGCCATGCTTTAAGGCGTTCGACTTTTGTCTTTTGGAGTTTGGCTGTGCTGCACAGCTATCTCTGGTTGATTCTTTCGTTTTCCTCTTCCTTCTAGAGACGCCCTTCTCTGTCGCGGCTCTCTGTTTGTCCTCAGTCGCAGCTTTCTGTTCGTCGGACGCAGCTCTCTGTTCGTCCTCGATTGAGCGAGTCTCGGCCACAACCCATTCCAGAAGATTCCTCTGGTTGGCTACGTCTTCCCTTGCATCGTCATAGTCAAAGGTTTCACGAACAAACTTGATCAGAAGATGACTCCGCCGTTTGGTGAAGTCAAGGGCTTCTCGTGCTTTGGATAGTCTTTTCCTAGCCTTGACTAACATTTGCACACGCTGTTCCTTCGGGATGTCCAGGCGGTTGGGATCCTTCTGCGTCTTCTGGTAGGCATTTTGTGCATTTGATTCTGCGTCTTGCACAGCCTTCCGGGCGCGATCTTCCTCTCTTTGGCACCTTGTACCCGACGCATCCGTGCGAACAAATTCCGGAGTTTCGTCATCCTTCACCATTCCCTGCTCCTTCACCTCAACCCAAGCGTTGTCATGCTTCAGCTTTAAGCGCTCAAAAGATTTGGTGTACCGGTCGAGCCACCAGTACTCGAAGCCTAGGTATTCGACCCATGTTGTCAACTTGTTCTGTGGCTTGGGGTCCTCCGTTAGATGAAACGGACGTGTGAAGCCGTGTCGAGCTAACCGCGCTTTCACAGCTTCCTCGTAATCAGAGAAGCTTTTGCATCCATGTTCTCGCTGCCATCTCCGCTGCCACTTGCGGTGTCTTTGCATATGATACCACTGCTCGCCTGGCTGCTTCAAACAAGTTGGGTCGGCTTCAATTTCTGCGACCCCTTTAAGATCGTTGACTTCCATGCACTCACGCTTCGATTTCTCAACAAAGGCAAGAAACCCGTCGTCTTCATCCTCAATCCTCATCATTCTGTTGTCGCGTTGCCATTTCCGAAAGTTCTGCCACCTGAGCCATTGTCTTTGTAATACATCGTGTGGGTAGAAGCTGTCTCTCTCTGTTAAATTGTCGAAACGACGTTTTCGCCAAAATGGCCCTAGCATCTCGTGGTGCGCGTCGGGGTCCTGGGAAATCAATTCCAGCATGTCAATCGGATATAGCGGGCGACCACCGTCCTTGACAAGATTATCGTAAGCCTCCATTTCAAGTTGCTTATATAGCTCTCGCGAATCATAATCCGGCGTTTGGGTTCGCCTTTCGCTGTCGCAACTACAAGACCGGTCTTGTGGCAGAAAATCTTCTCGGCTGGATACATCACGCAAAAGCGCGTCAAGCTTGTCAAGATCGAGTGGACGTGAATTAGCTGGGGAATTATCTGCTACCGCTCGCTGTATGGACCTATGTAGATATAAGCAGATGAAACTATTGGAAAGTCAAATAAGAATACACACCGCAGTCTCTCAGCAAGGTGGCCTCGCTCTCTTTTGGGTAATCTTTCCCAGCCATCAACGGGAAGCTCGAACGCACCATTGGGTTGGCGATTTTTAATCATAAAATCGCTGAGTTGTGCATCGCTTAGAGCGGACAGGTCTTTAACATTGGTCGGTCGCGAACAAGACATCTTGGCGCCAATGCAAAGGCATGACCCGCGTCTAGTAGTTGTAGGATCAGGAATTATGTTGACGTTTAGTTTTCGAAAACTTGAGAAGTTGACGCATTGTGCAGCCTGAGGCAGAAATATCTGATTCCCCTCCAAAGCGGCGGTGGGGCTAGGCCGCCATTTGGTACTACTAGTAGTATGACCCCGAGGAGGGGGACAAATTACATGACCCTTTGCAGCATGTATTGGTACGCTGTGAAGGGTTAAGTAAACTGTTCCCCCCTTTAGGCCCCTCGTCACCTGGATGGATTAACATGGAATTCACGACCAATGGTTACCACACCTAGCCGCTCTCGGTCCGGGAATGGTGCAGGATGACAGACACCATTGGACCAGAATTGATTAATAGTCATGGCTGGGGTGAAGGTCTGCCCCTTCCTTCCACCAGGAAATTCACAGGCATTCATTGTTTTTCTTTCCTCCCAGGCATTCGGTTCTTTGTTTTCCTCCCTTCATCTTACGCCTTCATCACAAATCAGCTCAATATGGATGATGCAGACCTTATTGCTCGCGTGTACCCCGCCGTTGTCAGAGGAAATGAAAAACATGCTCCAAACTCGATCAAAGCCTGTTCATTATATGTACCGCCACAGCATGAAACAGCTGAAGAAGAGGTTCAATATGGTCGTGACGACCGCGAGACCACTGAGCCGCCGGAACAACCAGTGGACAAAATGAGATTCGAATACGATGGCAGACCTTTCATCGAGGTCAGATTCAGCAATGTCCCGCGATCGTCTAACGGAGTCATTTTTGGATGCAGTACCAAGAGTGACGTTATCCTGCCCAATCTAAAGGACCTCAGCCACTTTCACTTTAGCTTAACTTTTGATGAGCAGAAGCGACTCATTGTGAAGGACCTAGGCTCCCTTATCGGAACCGAGGTCACTTACGACAGTAAAGGAGAAGGTACCCGACGCAGATTCCACTGGATCATTGGCGGGGACAAAAATGCTCATCGGCAAAAAAATATCATCATCAAGGTACACGACAATGTCCAGTTTGAAGTCGTTGCTAACGAGCATGATATTGAATCACAATCATACATCGAGAACGTCGAAAAGTTTTGTCAAGGCAGCGCAACCACGGAAGGTCTCTTTGATGATCTGAATATCCCTCTTCGGCCAGACACGGAGTTTGCTACAGGAGCGCATACGCCAGGTAATGGCCCTATCTACGTCAAAAGGAAGATTGGAAAGGGAGGATTTGGTGTCGCAGTTCATTGCTGGGATGTGAGCACCGGGGACGAGACTGTTATAAAGCGGCCATCCAACGAGATGGTGAAGAAGTTCCTCAAAAAGAGCGTCGACAATGTTTCTGAACTTGCCCAGGGCCGAAGAAGATGGAAAGATGAAGCCAACAATATGAGAAACCTTGTACATGTCAGTATACCCTAGGTTCATGACATCATGGCTCTAACTCTCAGTAGCCTCATATTATAAAGTTGCTCGATGTGGTCAACGATCCATACCCCAAATTGGTCTTGGAATATATCTCAGGAGGACCTTTATCTCAACTAGAGAACATAACGATTTCCGAAAGTGTGCTGGTTCTCACTCAATGTCTTTCGGCCTTGACGCTTATGCATAAGAACCAATTAGCGCATCGCGACATCTCACCGAATAATATTCTCGTTAAGTCGCGGGAGCCCTTTGTCGTTGTTCTTGCTGATTTTGGACTATCTAAAAATGCGGCAGAACTACGTACTCAATGCGGCACTGCTCCGTTTGCTGCACCTGAGGTTCTTGAAGATAGCAGCGTTAAGCGCTACTCGGTAGCGGTGGATATCTGGTCCCTTGGTGTGGTGATATGTAAGACTCTAAGAATTCTCCCAAGTTACTCCATACATATGCAAAATCTCCAGCAAAATGTTACCGACTTGTCGTGGTGCAACATGGTCGTTGATTCTCTCGGAAAACTCTACCGCCGCCGACCTGATAGCCTGAAATTATTCCTGCTTGCAAGCATGCTGGTTATATCTCCAGCAGGACGAAACTCTGCTCGAGGCTGTTATGACAGAGTAAAGGCACTACCGGACCGCATTGTAAATGCTGAGCCGTGCGATAGGATCTCGGATATTTTGTGGCGCGAGGCCACGGTGGTCTATCCTAGCGGGATCAACACAAACGAGCAGAGCATAGTGCGACTTAAGGATGCAGCACCGGCAACTAATGCAGGTGACTTTAACGATGATGGAGAGTCAACCGATGCGATGAACTCAACAGGTTCGAGCTCTGGTGATGACAGAGCAAAGCGCAGGTCTGGCGCGCCCCCACCTTCATCACATCATCTAGATGCCAGGTCAAACTTAAAGCGACCAACTGCAGAAATGGCCCCCCTGAGCCCCAAATCGAAGCGCCAAGGGCGAGTATCGATCTCGCAATCACACGACTTTTCTGGTAATCATCACATAAAACCGGAAGTTGACTGGGAGACTGCCGAGGTGGCGGCGTTGCTGCAAGATTTAAGAAATGGTGCATTCCAGTATGTTCATTGTTTACTTCATTGTCGTTGTGGCTGCTAACGAATCCAGCTAAGGTGCGATAAGTGCGATAATTTACCAGATCCGCCGTCATGGCACCCATGGGATCCGGCTGAAGGAAAGTCCATGCATTTGCATTGGGAAAGCGGCAGGGGTTGGGTTCATTGTGACCACATAGTCAATGAGGCCGCGGAAACGAATGAACACAGCATAAATCGGTCGAGCCTGTCGGGTTACCCCAGTGGACGAAGAACGGAAAACAGAACAGCAGATGAAGCTCAATGTGGCAACTCTGCTCTGTCTGCGCTGGTCGCCCTCGATTCAAACTTGGGGGAAAACGCACCCATATGTCAATTAGCAGACTACCCAGGTGAGAACGACATTAGTGCAGAGCCTCATACCGTTTTGATGAACAATGATGAATCTGGCAGGCTGCAGAAGAGACAGGGAAGGAGTGAGAGTCGGTCTCCTGTAGGCATATCGGAAATTATGAACTCGAACTTGTGGAAAGAGCCTGCAGTTTCAAATAACGCAAGTCCCCATTGCGAAACTCCTGCCTTGAATTGTCTAACGGGCATTCGGGTTGGTGATCTCGGCTGTCCAATCGCTATTCATAGCGACACATCGTCTCAGCAACGTCCCGCGGAGCTGAAGAACGTTGATCGTACAACACAGCGAGAGAGATTCCAGTTAGTATACTATTCTATGCGCAGAATATCGATGTACTAATAGAAATTTATTGCAAGGCCAGAGCAGGTAGCTGAGCTTGAAGCTTTGTTTCAAGCAAACCCAACTCCAACGGCCTTTCAACTTCAGCAATTTGCTAACTATACCGCTTTGACCGTGCAACAAGTGAAGGTATGAGATCCTTACTTCAGCCGTGATCAACGCTAACATGTTTAAAGGACTGGTTAGTGAGGCAACGAAAATTGGAAGCTGATCGTGTCAACTTGGGTCCACTACACTTGCGGCAAAGGACCACTCGCAGGGGAAGACCGCCAAACTGGCGCCACTAGCCATAACGTTTCGATTCGAGGAGATAAGCTAGACCGTCTCGTACTTAACTTAGATCGAAGTCGCAGCGCTCAGGTAATCATTAACTTATGGCACAAGCTGCAAGGGGCGACTTGCTCAAGATTTTTGTAGTACTATAGTACGCATATATTCTTTTGATACAAATTTCAGTTTTGACGATTGCATTTTGCAAAATGCTCTTCTCCTCATAATCCTCATATCCTCCATGTCGTCTATATAGGAGCGATGCGGCCCTGGGCTCTGTGACAGAATGGGAGCATTTCCAAGGGATGAAAAGCGACATGCTAGACAAAGCACACGGCTGCATAGCACCTCGATGATCAGCATATCAAAGACGCAATTACGATCCTTGAGCATGTAGTGGAAATCCAGAAGGAGACACTAGACAAGAAGGACTATTCTCGACTAACATCAGAGCACGCACTGGCAAGTGTATATCTCAATAACCGACGTATCATGGATGCAATTACGATCCTTGAGCATATAGTAGCAATCCAGAAGGAGACACTAGACAAGAAGGACTATAAATTGAGAATGATATACTCGCTGACGATGTTAAGGACAGACTACTCTCCCTGGATTTGCTGACTGATGCATACGGCATAATGAAAGTCGAAGAGGAAAACATGTAGACTATACAGTTGTACCTGCAAGCATTTTTGAGCGTTGATCACTTTAGCCATATAACATTGTCTCCGCTGTGACCATAATTGCCTCCTTCAGCTGAAGCGGCAATAACTGCGGCTGTCTCTGGGGTCAAGCAATTAAAGAAGAAAAAGGTAACATATTTGTAAATAAACGAGTAATTTATGCTATATTATATGCTATCAAAGTGATTTGTGCTGTTTCGTTTTGCCACTGAATCTGAACCCTCTATGACACATTGATTTTGTTCCATCCACATTTAAACCTGGACTTTATACCTGTTAAAGATATTATAATTATGAACTCGTGTCAAGTGACTCTGGAGGGCTTGTAAGTCATGCAACTTGACTTTTTGTCCTCTGCACCTTGGCTCTGGACACGATACGGATCGCTCACCAAGACCACTGAGATGTCGCGTTATCAGATGGTCTCTTGCGCGATAGGGAGAGCAGAACTTGTGGAGCCTTTGACTAAGAGGCGACTTTTCATCCCAGAAGCACATGAAACATTGTCTGGTGTCACATTCTTGAGGAAGATCTGCTGCCGTTGTTTTTATCTCAGACCTCAACAGCCGAGATTCCCGTTGTATTCCGAGATTTATCATTGCGTGTGTGGTATAAATGCGATGCTTTAGCTTTGTTTCGTCATCTAAGTGGCACGTATCGCTGCAGATGAGCTTTGCCAATAGTCGACGCTCCTCCAGATTGTAAGAGGGTTGGGGGTTCCAGTCATCTTGAACATCAGTAAAAGGATTGGCTTCCTCTGCCAACTGAGAATTGATGTCTGCTGTGCTGATGGTATTAAAAAAATCTTGTCGTGTTGATGTATTTGCCATTTTCCGAAGATACGCTCTAGTTGACCGCACTTTATTGTCCACAGTCTTGTACATCTGATGAAGCTTGGTTTGATCCGCTTCTGCTGTTTTAAGACTACCCGACTCGCGACGAACTTCTCTGCTCAGATTATCTCGGAGTTCAATAAGCTTTACAAGGTTTGGGTTCGTTTTGATGTTCTCTAGCTCATCATGACTAGCACAAGTCGGGGCTCGTGGATCAACATAGCGACTCATATGGCCAGCCGCTTTCAACAGAGCTTTATTCGAAGGACGTCCGAGGAATGCTGCAGCAGTGTCGCACTGAACACGCTGGTTGATGTAAGCTTGGTATGTGGCTGCATTTATATGACACATGACCTGTTGAAGTTGTGCTTGCGTTGCAACAGCTAAGCAGAATTAGCAAACGTGACCCAGTATTGGTGGGACTTTCTTACCCTCAACTCCTTCGCCGGAGCCTCGTCGAATGCAGTATGGATTCAAGATCTGCATGAATCCTGTCACGAAACCCAGTCGCTGCAGATAGTAAAGATACGTGTGATAACGAAGTGCCTCTGTGTCGGATGTTTGAACAGATCCGTTATCGGCGAGCACGGCTTGTCGGAAAATTGGTTTGTGCCGAATATCCTTTCGCCAGTCGAACTCGAGTGAGCGCCTTGGCGGTCGAACCTTTACTTTATAGAAATCATGAACCGTTTGGATGTTGGCTTCAAAGGCATGATCCAGAAAAGCGAGAGCCAGAAGGTGAAGCACAGCATCGAACAGAAGGTCATCAACCTCATAAAAAATAAACGTCTTCCTATCGTATGCTGTCAGATAACATTAAGCAATGTATACAAGGGGTAGCGCTCACGGGTTTTCTCTCTTTTCCCATCCCTTAGTATGCCGAAGTGTCACCTCCATGGCCGGCAGATCTCTTCCTCCTTCTGGATTCTTAAGAAGGATCAACTTAATGTCACCATACGTGATTGTCTTGAAATCATCTTCTTTTGGGTTCCATTCGTTTGCATAACCGTTTATGTCCTTTTTCTTATCTTTGAACTCGTCCTCATATTCGTCATCAATTCCAAAGTAGTGATCATGAATAGCCCCTTTGTTGAGTTTCTTATACGCCAAGACCCTTGGCCTCGTTGCTGTGTACGCCTGAAGAAGAATAAGAAATGCTAGCTGTATTCTCTGACGTTCGTCTGGAAATACAGAAGTATCGTGAACCCAATGATGATGCTGCACCAAGTAAACATCATCAACGTTCATGACAGGTTTCTCATTGATCGATGTGTCGAGCTTGTACCGAATCGTGAGATAGCCGTTGATATACTTTCAAGTATTCAGCAGGCGCTCTGAAAAAATATCACCGCTCTATTTAGGGGGCTGACTTACATCATTGACCTCTTCATTTGCCTCCTTTTGGAAATCAACGCCAACTGACTTACGATACACCTGGAAAAGAATTCTTTTATAAGCGTGAACGGTACTCCTTTTGCGTATCCGGCGGTAGGAGTCAAGCATCCATTCTAAAAACGTCATAATATCTTCCTTGGATGCATCTTCGAGATGGTTAACCGGATTGGTAGACAGGTGCTTGCAGTGTCTATTTGCGTTAAAAACGAAGTTACAATGTCTCGTGGGCTGCGACTTACTTAGTCCACTTCAATTTGACGCCGTGCATGTTGACTTTAGTGGTGTCGGCGTGTCTTTTTCGAACGGTGCCATGCTTAACAAGCCGCTTGCGCTTGGATCGGTAATAGTCCGCAGAATGCTGAATGCGTGATGGATTTTGTTGTATGGCCATTTTTAGAGAATAAATGAAGGATGATAGCAGGTAAGGGATGTTCTTGGCTAGTGAGGCAGGCCCTTTCAGCCTAAATATTTGTGGTACGGAGGTACATTGATGTGCTTTAAATAGACCGTACGCCGTGCGGGTGGATCCTCGCTGCGAAGTGGGGCCGACTGGCGCTTAGCCCAGCACCTTCGCAAATTGACCTCCAAAAGCGGCGTCGCAACCTCCAGAAATGGACATCCCTACCTCAGGAAATGGATGCACTTTTGCCGTGAACCTGCACTTTTGGTGTAAGGTTCTAGCGCGCGCAGCGCGTAGGCCTTATAAATAGGTGTAAGGTGCAATGCAAGCAGTCGCTTGCGTTGGCGGATCTTTTTGGTCTTTTGGGGTAACAAGCACACCTTCTTGTTATCTTACAATGTATTCCAACACTTAATCATAAATAGCCAACCCCCCCCTTCCCCCCCAAAAAACTGAAAACAGCAACATCTATGTCCAGGCGAGTGTGTAGTTCAGGCAACCACAATATATGTCCATTCATCATTCTATAATCACCGACTGTTTAAACGTGTTCTGAGGGATGTTCAAATAACAAGGCATCATACACTATGACACTGTAATTAGGACGTTTGAATACGCGTTATTGCAGCGAAGCATGTGGATTACCGTTTTCGATGATCTATGCTGGCAATGAATTTTGCCCGTAATATGTGTGAAGTCAAACTGGGACGATCTCATGTTGTACCCAACCAATTCCAGGCAACCGGCGGCGGCTCATGTAATTGCTTTATTATATTTCTGCGATTGATAGTCAGCCATCCTGTTACTTGGCCTTGGTAGTTCGGCGCGGCGGCAAGGCAACGGCCATATAACACGATTAAATCATGGAGAGGCGAATGTGGGCTGTGAAACTCGTATAACGAAGGCCAGCCTTTTAGGCTTCATACCGCGGCGGAGGATTGCTCACCGTCGCTGAGGGGCTGCCGTAATGGACGCTTTGGGTTAGGTCAGCCGGTATGTGTTTGCAATCGCAGTCCGGCCTCGGTGGTTCCACAACACCAAGTCTAATTTTCCAACGCGGCGGTGCCCCCGGACTTTCCCCTTTAACCGCCCAACGAATATTCCCGTCGATCCGGCAATGCGTATGAATGAATCGGATCGCCTCATTGTTCCATCTCCGCTTGCCGCGCAAACGAAACGCGACAAACCAAGACAGCAGAGCCGCCGGGCTATCAGAGGGGTCAGTTAACGCGACCAATGCGATGGCCAGCATGAACGATGCCAACATATTACAGAACCAAGACCCGAACCGTGCTAAGGTAGAGAACCTTCACGTGGCTGCAAAGAACGGGCATCTGGATATATTGAGGACTCTTCTTGATGAAGGAGTTGATGTAGCAGCTCCGGACGACAAGGGACGGACATCTCTCTACATGGCCGCCTGGCATGGCCACGCTGAGGTTGTTAAGTTTCTTCTCGAGAATGGGGCAGACATTGAGTCCTTGACCGCTTTTAAAAAAACACCTCTATATATAGCCGCTGAAAACGGACACGCAGCAGTGGTGAAACTACTCATTGAGCAAGGCGGGAATATCGAGTTAGCGAATAAGAACGGGATGACACCCTTCAGCAAAGCGGTCCAAAAAGGGCATTTGGAAGTGGCAGAGCTGCTCGCTACACATGGGGCAAATATCCAGACACCAGACATTGATGGATGCACGCCTCTACACTGGGCTGCTATGGAAGGAAACGCGGGGCTGATGAAATTCCTCACAACATGGGAACTGAACATCGATCAGCCAAACGAGGATGGACAAACGCCTCTCTACGAAGCGGCTTTCCGGGGACATCTTGAGATAGCAAAGCTGCTTGTGACAGGAGGAGCATATATAGACATCCCGAATAAGGACGGTCAGACAGCCCTATGTGCAGCTGCTATACAAGGACACGCGGCCGTGGTGGAGTTCCTTACCGAACAAGGAGCGAACGTCGAGATACGAGATAGCTTAGGAAAGCCGCTCCTGCAGCTCGCGATCGAGGCAGGGCAAGTAAATGTGGTAAGGCTGCTTGCAGACCGAGGGATCATCAAGATGACAGACCAGAATATATGGCCTCTATGTTTAGCCTCTCTGGATGGCCACTTAGAAATGGTAAAGCTGCTTGCTGAGCGAGTAGCGGACATTGACATCCCAAGCAGGGACGGGAAGACAGCTCTTAATATAGCTTCTGGACAAGGACATGTGGAAGTGGTGAGGTTTCTAGCTGAACGGGGAGCGAACATCTACAAGCAGGACGAGGCCGGGGGAACCCCTCTCTTCTATGCAGCAGTCCAGGGGTCTATAGAAGTGTCGCAGCTGCTTGTGAACCGAGGAGCTAACATAGACACACCGGATTTGTTTGGAACGACGCCCTTGGGTGCGGCCGCTCAATATAACCATATAGAAGTGGTAGAGCTACTTGCAGACCGAGGGGCGAATATCGACACACCGGATCAGAATGGACTGACGCCACTAGTTATAGCACAAGCTATGGAGAATGTGGAAATGGCGAATATGCTTGTCAAAAAGGGGGCAAAAACCGAGGATTCGGGCGTCACAAGATGGTCGCCTCTTTGGCTAGCAGCTTCCCAAGGAGAGGTGGAAGAAGTAGTGAAGCTCCTTGCGAAGACAGAAGTAAGCCTAGAGACACCTGATAGGCACGGAATAACAGTTCTTGGTGTAGCTGCTCAGCAAGGACATGTTGAAGTGGTAGAACTGCTAGTGGAACGAGGCGCAAACATCGAGACGCCTGATAATAGTGGTTATACCCCTCTGTGTGCAGCTGCTAAGCATGGAAATATACAAGTTGTAAGGCTGCTTACGGACAGAGGAGCGAATATCGAGAAACCGGAACTAGATGGATTGACGCCTCTGTGTGCGGCTGCTCAAGAAGGACATGTGGAAGTGGTAAAGCTACTGGCAGATCGAGGAGCGGATATAGAGACGCCGGACAAGACTGGATGTACGCCTCTATGTACGGCTGCCAAATGGGGAAATGTGGAAGTAGTAGAGCTGCTTGCGGACAGAGGAGCGAGTATCGAGAAGCCGGACCAAGGTGGAATGACGCCTCTTTGTGTGGCTACTGAAGAAAGACACATAACAGTGGTCAAGCTGCTTGCCGAGCGCGGAGCAAGCATTGACACGCCGGACAACTATAAAAGAACGCCCATTTGGTACGCAGCCTCCCAATATTGGATGACAACCTTTGACGAAGAAGTGGAGCAGTTAGTGAAGCTGCTCGTGGACCAAGGAGCGAACATTGAAACGCCAGGGGATGATGGATTGACGCCTCTATGTGCGGCCATTCGAGAAGGACATCAAAAAGTCGTAAAACTGCTTATAGACCTAGGAGCAAATATCGAGACTCCGGACGACTATGGAAGAGCTCCTCTTTGGTTTGCATGCTCCGAGAAAGAGGGGGGAGAAGAGCTAGCTGAGCTGCTTACGGACCGAGGAGCGAACATTGACATAACTGACAAAGACGGGAGGACACCGTTGTATGTAGCTGCTCGAGAGGGCAACGCTGAAGTGGTAAAGCTGCTCGCGGAACGAGGAGCAAACACTAAGAAACCTGACAAGCATGGATTCACACCTCTAGACGTAGCTTCTCAGGAAGGACATGAGGAAGTGGTGGAGCTGCTCACAGAATAAGAATCGGGCACCAAGACTGTCAAAACTATCAGGAATATGAGCCAGTTCCAGGTCATGAAATATAGGAGATGCTGTGAGACAACCCTCCGGTTGATGAAAATGTTAGAATTCCTGGATAAGATTCAACTATAAGAAGAGGTCTAATTCCCTGTCAATTAGCTAGAATACAAGGACAATCCCACTCATCAGACATCCATAGCTGCTCACTTGTGACAAAGACACTTAACAAGCATGGATTGATGGCTTGGCTTCACCTCTTAATATTGTGTTGCTTCAATGGAAAATCTGACATGTACTATTGGGCTACGAAGTGGCTCGCGTGGCTCATGCAAGTACTGCCGGTACTAACCGGGTGCTGGTCGGGTAGTGTTTTATGTCACAATTTAAATAGTAGTTCAATCAAATTATAGGAAGCAAAGGGGCTTCTCGTAGCTGGTACCAGAAGGTGAAGCAAAACAATAAACAGGGTATTCAATTCATCATGTCTATCTAAGAGAGAAGAAGAGAAAGAGGAATGCCCCTAAGCGCGCCGTATAAAAGAAACGCGCTGGGGTGGCCACGTGACCTTGTCTGCGTGCCTTGACGGGATATTCCGACACAGATGCAATCTACCCCTATCCACCTTGCTTCCGACCACCACGTCGCTCTTTATTTTTTTTCCTCTCTCCATCCTCTCATCCCCTCTTTCTGGTCAATTCTAGCTGAGAAATACCAAATTTAGCGCTTTACTACATGGTATTTCCATAAATGTTTTCCGTAGTCTTTTCCCGTAATATATCAGGTGTATCCGCTACCAGAGGAGGTGTATTAGCACAAGCCTATTAAGACCTAGGTAACAAGTTATATTTTAGTTGTTCTACCCCTTTCTTAGACGCTTTAACGGCATGTTGGCGGCCAGAAACGACTAGTTTTAGTGGAAATTAGCGGTCGGATTAGGGGGTTCAAGAGCTCTTCTAGCGGCTATAATCTTAGAAGAGCTAGCGTCAAGATCATCACCGCGTCGCTTAATCAAATTAAAAGCTTCATTCCACAGTTTATTCCGTAGAATTCCCTATGCGAATTAGTCGTGAACGGTTCTAACAACCAGCACCTCTACTAATCTTTATAGCGTAGAGTTCAACCCTTGCTCCTATTAATTTCAACTAGTGTTAGCACACTCAATTGTTATATCTTGTAGGAAACAATGAACAATCATCCAAGGGTTGCCCGCACCCCTATTTATGGCTCAAACGTTAGTGCGTTTAAAAAGGTCTTAGATAGACACTTGCGAATCACAACGACAAGACAAAGGTCGCCCGGCTTATAAATGATGCAAAAGTTAGTAGCCTTATCTATAACTTCAAACAAACCCACTGTTATGATCATAAAGACGCGAGATGTAACCTATAACGGTGCTGCTCATACAGTCCTGTCGGATGACCGCTACCGCACGGCGAAGATAACCGATAACCCTTAGAGCGTATAGCTATTAGACACGGACGAAGCGTAGTAGGAATTAGGAGCCAAGTTTATGAAAAAGCGAAGATGGTCATAATTCACTGATCACTATACATAAAATACCGTACCCTCAAGACTCTTCTCTCAACTCCTAAAGCAGACGGTCAGCTTCTCTAGGTATAATACTTTCTTAGCAGCAGATAGGAAGAGGGTAGGTAAGTATACACTA
This sequence comes from Conoideocrella luteorostrata, assembly GCA_032433595.1. Classification (NCBI taxonomy): domain Eukaryota; kingdom Fungi; phylum Ascomycota; class Sordariomycetes; order Hypocreales; family Clavicipitaceae; genus Conoideocrella; species Conoideocrella luteorostrata. Next base: position 24,524 of record JASWJB010000146.1, read on the forward strand.
TAATCCTTAATAAATGCGTGAATACTTCCTTTATCTGCGCTCTACGCAGCCCAACGGCAGTAACATTCCATATGATGTAGTCTTGGAGGCGCTGTTTACCCCTCCGAGTTAAGCCCCGCCCCCCCCCCCAATCGGGCAAGGTTTTCTCGCCGCCATTCGCCCAGTCCACAGCGACGCCCACCCTTCCAGGGCTTCAATATAAACAGGTTAAACCTCCCACTACCTTATCAACTTATACTGTTTACTTCGCTCTCCTCCTTACCGAAATTTTTCTCCTCTCCTGGCCTGCTTACTACCCTCGTTCATTGCCACAAGTCCTTGTCTTTGCAGGTCCTCTCAGTTATTCCTTCGGTGGGGTTTCTCGAGGCAACTTTTTGATCGCACGCATTCCTTAACTACCGGTGGCTTCCTAAGCCATGCGAAAGCTAGTCCGTATACTTTCCCATCCACGTGAATAAAACAGCTCATTGCAATCCGTAATTTGGTGTTAAGACTGAAAAATTTGCATATACTGGATTAACTAACGTCTTTGCAATTTTTATTTAGTGTTACCGCCATTAGTAGAGACATCCAAGGACAATGCCTTTCCGTTCACAAAGAAGTCAGAGTTGTCAGAAGCAACAGTATGGAAGTGAATTAGATGGGGAAAATAATAGGTATGTAAATTGATGAATGTTGATGATGATAATTGATGATGATAGATGATCTGATCCTCTTCTAATTCCTGCCCATAAGCTATCTTTTATGCTTACTCTCCTTCCTGCCTCTGGCACATATTCCTCTTATCGTTGGCCTCACCGAGGCCGCGGTCATCCCTAGTATATCGGCATTCTCTAATCTTCGGCGTCTCCTAGCGTTCTATCCAACAAAACTGCCCTGGTGATATTCCACATAAACGAGCGTTGAGCCATGCAGCTGCCGCCACATACAGCTTTTGGAATATATGTCATGGCTTTGCGGAATATGCATTACCAAATAACCACCCAAATGCCCTCATTGTCAATAGATTCGGGCTTTAAAGATGCTCCTCCTACTCTCTCATATTTTTCTTCGTGTAAACCATTACTCTCCTTATGGATAATAATAGCGTGGTGTTCCAGTGATCCTGTGTCAGTTCCAAGCCTGTCACGCCCAATGACTACGCACCTCAAGTCATCAACATGGAATTTCTTGGCCTCGTCAAAGGTGACAGAGCTCATCATCTCCGACTGCGTCATGATCAGTCTCCTTGCGAAGCCCCGGAGCGTAGCTTCGCAGCTCCCTTCTATCTGCAAAAGGCGAGATTCTGTCCCTTTGTTTTCTTGCTGGGCACTCGACTTTTGAAAAGGGTTATGGAATTCGCCCTTAGCCCAATCAATCTCCTGGAACTCGAGCTTCATATACTTGATGGCACCTTTCTTCGAAAACCACGACCAGGTTGGGGCATGTTGGCGAGTGCCCTGCTTTTGTTCAATGTGAACCATATACTGACTGCTATCACGTTTCCATAGCAAGAGCCGCGCAAAATAAGCAGGGAAGAAGCCGTAGGCGGCTCTGGTTTTGAATGCCTTGGCTAACCGTTCTTGCAAACCCAAAATTGCTACCGAGCGGTCGCATGGTCTGGTGAAGGCTAGTGCTGAATATCGTTCATAGAGATCTTGAACTAGCATCTGGCGTCCATCGCGGTAATATTCGAGGGCGGACTGTGGGAAGTTGGCGTCTCCAAGGAACGCGGCTTTTGAGCTGGGATATAAAGACCAGGTTAGCCAGGCATCTTGCGCGACTACCATTGCTACCAGTTCTATAACTCACTTGTAGAGGCGAGCCAGTGTCTCACAATGCACTCCCTCCCCACATTCCCAATATACCTGCGTTGAAGTATAGAATATGGTACGTCGCGACAGTGCTCTCTCTTGTAGCACCCATCCGCGGCTATTGAGTTCTCCAAGCTCCACGTCACGATGAAAATCATCAATATGAGGGCATACATACATCTGGCCGACATTCGGCACTTCCAGTTGCACACATGGTCGGGAATTCCGGTCTTTCAAAAAGCCTTCAAAGGACGACTTTGCCGAGCCGACGCCGATGGTGCAGTAAGCACCACTGAAAACTTGATCCATCCTGGTCGATTCGCTTTCCCAATCTTCCCCATCATCTTGAATTATGCAAAGAGAGTCGATCCATAGATGCATAATCCCAATTCCACGTGCTACTGTCACAGCATCTTGGAAAGTGCGTGGCAATCTGCGCGAGTCAATGGACTGCATGAGCTCCATGATATTATGTTTGTAAGCACAGAATCTTCCCACGTCGTTAGAGCTTCCCCAGCAATGGCTCAAAGCTACGTATTGATGGGGCCCGATTGAGTTCGAGTTTACGATGCGGAGGGGCTCGCCAAGCTCTAGAAGTCTTGTCGGCATTGGTGGAGCCGCAGTTCTATTAGCTCTCTCATCATGATATGGCTTGCAATTGCGGTGAGTGGAATCACAGACCCGGATCCATTCTTTAAGCAAAGTGAATTGCTCCAAGCTGCCTTGGGTGATGAGTTTTGGCAGACCAAGTTGTGCCCATGGTGGGATTGTTTGAGCTGATCAAGGTAACGCAACCCTTAGCTTTGAATGCAATCTGATCAATGCAAGATTTTGACTTACCAGGATTCACGTAAAGCGAGAGAAGATTAGGCCCGTTGTCAACCCCCACAACAGATCCGTTGCAGCGCAGCGATATCATGTTTGGTCCAATGAACCCTCGTCTAATCAAAGCCTCTTGGAGTAGCCGACACAAATCGCAATGCATTGACGTCGATACAAGCTCTGATGTGTTGCGATTAAATTGAAAGGGTGGCCCCCAGCTTCTGTGTCTACAGTCGGTACACAGGGTTGCATGAGGTTGTAGATCAGGCTTGACTCGACTCCAATTGATTATGTTGAATAAATTCGAGGCAAATGTGTTGTCCGGGCTGGTGTCCCAGACATCATTGAGCTTTCTCGATTGCTGAGGACATGTTTCAGCAAATCAAACTTGCCAGCAGTGAAATAATAAGAACAGCTTACAAACTAAAATTAGTTAGTGCAAATCTCACCCGAATCGAAAATCTTTATGACCTATGGGTATATTTACTATCTATAAATGTCTTCTATTAGCGATGGCGGTAAGATGGAGCCAAAAGGGAAGGGTCTCGCTGACATTCTGCTCCAGATTCGAGGCTGAGTTAGCTATGAGCTGGCAAGTTTAACTAGTCGTGAAGGGGAGTACTAACATACTAGATAAATGGTGTATATTTAGCTTAAAATTGAGTTTCTGCTGTTGAGCTTATAGATACCTACCTCTTGTTTGTCGGGAATTGTCGACTGCTGTGTGCCGAGGGAGACCGCGGGCGAGATTTCGTCTGCCTTATTTACTACCACATCAGGAACACCATCCCCTCTTGGCAGAGTCATCTCATTAGATTGTGGATCATCTGGAAGTCTGCGACCGGTTTGAAGTTCTTGAGGGTCTTGTGCAGCCAGCAATCCACCTTTGGTATGCATATCCATGGGCTGATGGGGACTGACGTGGATTTCTGGTGAGGAATATTCGAGGCTGATTGGACCAAGATACGAATGGTCAGATTGACACCTTTTTTGAATGTCAAGAATTTTCCGATGAAGCTCGCGTGCAATTTCTCTGTACCCCTCTTTGCTCTCGTAAATCTCATGTACGGGTACAATAAGAAGCTTCTTCCGCACAAGGTCCAAAAGATCTCTTTGCGCTTTATTGTTCTCGATACGGCTCTCCATGAAGTCTAGACACGAAGTCACGTGTGAATCTATGCTGTACTTCTGCGTTGGTGTTCCCTTTTCTCCGAACGGAGTCCAGAAATACCTCGTGTGCTTCCTGAAAGTCTGCACATCTTCGTAACCATGGATGAGCCATACTAGTAACTCGATGATAATGCAGCCCATAGACCAAATATCATATTGCCTTGATCGAGGCTTTGTAGTGCCTCGGTTCTCATCCATCTCTGGAGGCTCGTATCGAGATGTGCCAGAAGGGGTCGAAGTGTGAATATTGCGCCGATCTCGCTGTCTAGTATTGGCTTCTTTCTCGTGGAATTTTGCAAGACCTAGGTCTGCAAGCTGAAGCATACCTAGACTATTTCCGTCCCTAAACCAGAGTATATTTTCTGGTTTGAGATCACCATGTCTGCAGTTATTATCGTGAAGAAGTTCTAGCGCAGAACAAATTCCTACAAGCTGGTCGAAGACCCACTGAAGGTGTTGCTGGTTTTTGCGGTTTTTGTCATGCGTCTCCCAATAGTTACTTAGGTTGCCGCCATTAGCCCAAGGGAAGATTAAACATCTATCGTTATGGATCGAATACGCGGCGATTGGCTTTATAAGATGATGCGACTTATATTGCCGTAATTCCTCGAGATTTTTCGCCTCCTTGTCAAAAAATTCAGCCAAGTCGTCAATATTTTTAGCCTTTTTAATAGCGATTTTGATTCCTTCTACACCAGGCATAAGTTTCTAGAGATTATTAGTTTAGCGATTCTGATGCCTTTCATAAAGGTTTTCTTACAGCTTTTAATGCTGGTATATGCGCTGGGTGAATCATAACTTGTGACACCTCGCCAAAGAACCCGCTGCTCGTTGGTTTCTTCGCAACTTCGAGATATGGTAAGATTCGATTCTTGTTGAATTTGTGTTGAAATTTAGTCTCTCTGAATACAGGAGCAATCAGTTGCCACTGATTAGAGCCAAAAAGCGTCCGGAGATTTTGATCCCACTTTTCGAAAACTGGGTACTCTTTCATGTTATGTTCCTCTTTTTCAAGAGTTCGCCCATGTCCGTTAACGAATCCAAGCGGCAGGGAGTCATCTGTAACTCCACACTCTTGTAAATCCTCCAACTTCGTAAAATGTTGCTCCGTACTCGAAAAGATCAGGACAAAGATAAGAAACAGTCGACGGGCACCAGCATTAAATACGAAATTCACGAGCTTCTCCAATTGCACTCCAAAAATTCCTGTTTCAGCAAGAATTTTTCTGACGATATCTGGAGTCACGAATTCGTCTAGCTTGTCATCAGGTAGGAATTGCTCACTTTCTGCACCATATGCGTATCGAAAGCCTTCCGTGACTTGCTTGGTGAGTTTTTTGATTTCGGGATATTTTCTTTCCAGTGTATCTTGAGCCATAGCTTATTTGCATTAATTCACCGTCGAAATTGGAAATACCCCGCAATTGCAGGTCAAAGATATGAGTATATAAAATGATATGACGCAGCTTTTGCACCGTCCTCTGCGTGATCTCACTAGCAGTAGTTTGGTGTCTGCCCAGATGGTAAGCCTGGATGTCTTGAAGGGAATAAGCCAGACATTCAGTTTTTCAAGAATGTTTATGTTGCGATGAGAATTGCTCCTGCCAGGAATATCAGTGCCGTAGACAGCTAGATTAGTGGGGAAATTAGTGATGCAGCTGAAGGAGCTAGATGATGACTGCAGGAGGTTTTCAGCCGTGCAAGTACATAATGGACACCGAGGGAATCCGACGGAATTCTGTGGGAAAGACGAGTCGGACTTCTAGGCATAGAAGGAAGAAATTCCCCGTGAATAGAAGTCATTGAACATCATTAAGTTTTTCTATTTCTTCCATCTTCTAATGTGTCATATTGCTCTTTGAACATGGCCTCCCTAACGCAACAGTTTAATACCTGAGTCCTCAGCAGTTGGGCACATTTTGGTGGAGTTGGATGGGCGCATTCCACCTAGGCTTTCGATAGGCTGGGTGTTAGAGCTGGGATGGTCAAGTGGCGAATGCGGCGAAAGTGTGGTACTGCTTGGGGGTGTGAGTGGTCGCCACCTAACTTGGCCGCCGCTAGACGGTAATGTTTTATTCTACCGTCTCACTATTTGACAGCCTCACTATTTGAAAGCCTCACTATTTGACAGCCTCACTATTTGAAGGCCTCGCTATTTGAAGCCCTCACTATTTGACAGCCTCACTGTATCGCGGCGATTTTTAAATGTAAAAGAGAGCAGCCAATCAACGGCTCTTACGAGAGAAGACTCGGTATTTATGCGCCTTAGGTGACAGGATCAGCCTATATTGCTTCTGGTGAAGGCGAGTTGTTGGAATGCCGGCTCTGGCAGGGTCAGTGAGTAAGGCACAGCGACGACTGCTAAACCGTATTTAGTCTACCGAATATGTTTCGCCAAAGCGTATTTAAGACTTCTTCATGAAACTGTATTCAAGACTTCTTCAAAAGCCTATTGTCCACCAATGATACCATCCAAATCCTGGGCTTGATGAACCCAGGGGCCGAAATCTTCTCGCCAAGGAGTTCCCCGATTCTTCTATGGAACCACTCCAGAAAGTTTCGGTCGCTGTTGACAGGGACGACGTGTTAAAACATCTCTCAGCGCTTCCGTATCACGAGCGTATAACTAGCTTTCTCCGTGGCTCGACGAGACACTGGGTCCCGGGTGGAACGACTGTTGTTGATTTCAGGCCGTTATTTACAGTCGCGATTCATCACCTTCAGCACCGGCTAACAGAGGAGATTCAGAAAGCCAGCAACGAGACTGTGACGAGCCAGCAATTGGAGGATATAGGAGAAACAATCCACAAGTACAGTATAGCTTTGCCATGCCCATGTTTTGCCATTAAACCCTAGTCCTGACCACACATGTATTTGCAGCCAATGCTCTCCGGGACTTCGAGTTCATACATGCGAATCGATGGGACACGCATTTTGTCAAAGACATCGCGGCATCTCGATTAGATGACGGGCCCGGGTCCGGGCTTCAGGCTGCGCTTATTGCTGAACATCGCCTTGAAGTCAGCGACTCGCACTGCAGCCTATTTCAGGATTCTGATCTCCTCGGCTCATTCAATCATCTATTAATGCAACACAGCAGTGCGATTGGGCGCAGTCTAGGTACTGGTCGGGCACAATTTGTAGCGGAAAAGGAGAGAAGGGAGAATATACGTATGGCAACAAAGCGATTTGGGTTTGCTATCGTCGGTGGGTTAACTGTCGTGGTGCCAATGCTCATATTAATCGCAAACAATGCGACACCCAAGTCACTGTCGGTCATTTCAGTATCAATATTTCTATTTGCGTTGTGCGTTGCAGTTTTTTCTAAAGCAGGACCTGAAAACCTTCTTGCGGCCACAGCGGCGTACTCAGCTGTACTGATAGCGCTGCTCGGGACGGGGAATGGCTCCAATGCAAGCATTTCTTAGCAGATCAATGCATATCACAATGTGGCAATATCGGTGCGAAATGGAGCAAAATTGACGTATAATCCCGGCCTGTTCATGTTTATCAAGGAAAGCGGAGCTTTGCCTGAGATTTGCGATTAAGCAAGGCGAGGGCTAGAGCAGGGAGAAGCGTGGCTTCCCGCTTTGCATCCTTGATGAGCTGGCACATGTGGTATCCAGTTTCTCTGCCTCTCTCTGATTCGTTCGGCTATTGGTTAACGAAATTCGTGATATTGTCGGAAGCGACAGTATGGAAGTGAATTGGAAGGGAAAATAATAAGCATGTAAATTGGTGAATATTGATGATGATGATAGATGTTGATTCCCCTTCTAATTCCCGTCTAAATGCTTCCTTTTATGGCTGCTTTCCTTCCTGCCTCCGATATCTTGTATTCCTCGTATTATTGACCGTTCCGAGGCCTTGACCAAATTTCTCCGTAGTATTCGATAATCCTTCCACTAGTCATCCTTCCACTAGTCAATGCCAATAACCTCTTCTATCCGACAGATGTATTATATCGAGAAGAAGCCCGCTGCAGGCGGCCCCCGGAGGAAAAAAAAAAAGGTCCCATAAGATAATCGTAAAATCATTAGCAGTAGCATTATCAGCAGCGGCGGCGGTAGCATCGCCAGCAGCAGCAGCGTAGTCAACAAGTTCGAAGCTTTCCCTGCGCTTAGAGGTCGATACATTCGACAGCATCGGGGTCTCGTAGTGTTAGCGCATGTCGTCTATTTGTTACTGTAGCCTACTAAATTAACAGAATTAAGGCCTTTTTCACACTTTTCATCAATCATAATGACGGGAGTCAAATAACTAAATTGTCTGCGGTCTCCGACGCATTCCATGCACCTATGGTGTCTATGAAATCGCCAGCATAAAGTACTAGTATTTAAAAAAAAACATGGTATGTTGGCATGCCACGACACTAGATGCTGGGTATATTTGCTTCCCTCAAAACCTTTTCCGCCTGCTCTATATCCAAAAGCTTTTGCTGCCAGTCTGGCACAGCAGGTTCCGCTGGAAGGGGAATCGAATTCCTGTTCTGTCCATCACGTCAGCTGCGGCACGGTTGATCGAAATGTCGTACTCACATGGTCTGAACCGGCTGCTTCGTGGTCAATGTATATAACATAGATATTCCTCCTGAAAGATACTTTGACCCGTGTTTTGCCGTACTTTCTTAAGAGCCATCCCGACAGGACCTGCGGATGAATGCGATCTGGGTGCTGGGTAAGAACGAGGTGTTTACTGTCTTCTCGCACTAGCTTCAACTCGCACGGCGACGTAATATGCGCTTCCATTAAACTAAATGTATGGGTAAGTGATGGTGGAATTTTGCATCTGAGTTGCGTGTCGCCATTGCTGTCCCTGCCAGACCAGCAGGCGGAATATATAGAAAGCGTTGAATAGGCTGGCAAAGACTCGGTCAACCCTCCCCCACTTCGGCGAAGTGGAATAATTGCTGAGGCCTGACACTTAAAACCCCCGTCTCAGCTAGTCGTCATGCAGCCTCCCACCTTTCGCCCACCTTTCGTCCACCTTTCGCCCCCCTTCCGATCCCATGAGACAAGAGGTATATCCATATTGCTTCCTCCAATTAACTCTATTCAATACGTATTGGAATATACTGCTTAGAATATTTATAAATTAATTACCAAGGTTGTAGCAAGATCAGGTAGCCCGTTTGGTAGGTCTATGGTCTGACTAGATGAAAGAGAGGAGGGGGAAAAAGCCTGGTTGGGCTGTGTCAGATTTTGAGCCCGGTTCCGTGTGAAGACGCCCGAAATGTCAGCACACCAATTTAAACGTCATCAGTGAGCCTTGATCAGCGTTCAGTGGGCTTGCCCGTGACGCCTTGGCGTGTTGCTGCAGTCAGCCCGGCCGTACAAATGCGGCCATTGCTCGCGTGGTGGATGGTGCTTCCCGCTTTTCTGATTGATTGAAGATTGTCAGCTCGTGGTGCCCGCGCTCTGTCAGGCGGTCTACGGTACCGTTGGTCCATTCTTCAGAGCTTTACAGGGTTTGAAGAGGTGTGCGAGCGAGACAAATTTCTTTTCCTACCCACCGCGCGATGCTCTCACATTGGTGGCGTTGTCCTGCGGCGGCCATGTCGCCACGCCACAACCTGCCAGTTGTCTTTGCAGAGTCGCAGTCGCGAGAGTTTTTGCCCCAGATCAGTGTCAGTCCATAATGCCTGTCGCTTCTTCCGGGAAATGATGCCATTGCTCTTGACGAATAAGCGCCACAGCTTGTGGATGTGTGTTGTGCGCGGTGAGTGGCGGCGTGTGAATCAGGCTGGCTCGTCAGTACAGCCGCAGGATCAAATAGAAATGCTTTCTCCGTGTAGTCTCGAGTGTTACGAATGCCTACACCAATTGTTTGTTTGTTTTTATGACCCATCTGTTCACAGACGTGACTTTTCGGCACCCATCGCTCCCCTCCAGCCAATTGTCATTCCAAAAATAGCCCTCAAAGAAACATCACTGAGCCGTCATTTGGATATAGATTTCCTACCGTCTGCCTGATCAATTCACAGAGGAAGCGAAATGGCTCATCAGAAAAGAAATACTGAGCGGGCAACTTCGGTTGAGCACGAATTTGGCTTTCAGACGTCCTTAAACCTATCCTCGGATGAGTTCAGTAACCCAGACCTCCTCCAAAACATCATGAGCGCTGAGAGCCTCCGCAAGTATCTCGGCTTGGACGCAGAGCCCTGCTCCAATGTTGCGCTCTCAGTTCGTGAGAGAATCCTGCAAAGTCTCGTGCACGCTAAACCAGACGATATGACCGACAGGTCGCTCTATCTGCCCATAATCGAGTTTAACAAGATCTTTACTATCGAAACCATCAAAGCCTTGGTGAAAGAGAGATACAGTCAAGCAACGAATGCGGAGCTGCAGGTGAAGATCAGTGAGCTCAGTGAGCGACGACGACTTTTAGGGATTTTTCTTGTCATGAAGAGTCTGCATCGCCTCGACGCCTTTGTTAGGGAAAGTGTAACTGACATTCATTTACCCCTTAAAATTGTCACTTCTTACCTGCACCATGATACTCGAACAAGAACTTCCAATGAGATAAACACGACTTTGCTCAAAGGCTGGGATGCAAACGAATTGAGGTTGTTTTATGATTATCAACTAATGTTTTTTGTTCCGTTCTTTGATATACAGAAGAACGGTCTTCGCCCTTACGTCTTAGATCGTCAAGTGCGATTGCCGTGGCAGAGCATCAAGTACAAGACTAGTGGAGGAAATGGCATCGTGCACAAAATTAAAATCCACCCCAGCCATCATAATTTCACGCCAACTCGGGTGAGATAAGCCACTCTATAGAATACCGTTATAGTGCCAAATTACTAACTATAGAAAGAAGCCTCACCAGCCGCTGTATTTTGCATTGAAGGAAATTAAGACAACTGATGATTTGAAATATCGTCTGGAGCTCTCTGCCTTGGAGAAAATTTGTGCCTCAATACGAAAAGAGAAGCATCTTATAAAGTTACTTCTGACCTTTAAGCATGGGTATAAGTTCTATTTCCTTTTTGAGTGGGCAGACGGGAATCTAGGAGAATTTTGGGAGCTCTTCCCAGACGGACCGACGCGCAGCATGAAGGCCACCGGATGGGCAGCTCAGCAATGTCTGGGTTTGGCAAATGCCGTCAAACGAATACACGGGCTCGCCACCTGGCAGAAGAAAAATAGAGACGAATCATCATCACAAGGTGCTAGCTGTGCGGATACACATGAGTGGGGACGACATGGAGACATCAAACCAACTAATATCCTATGGTTTTCATCACATGATCAGGACTCTGACCTCTTCGTGCTATCTGACTTGGGACTAACGCGCTTTCATTCCGCGGCAACGAGATCGCTGGTTCTAAATACTGGTATTGAAGGATATACAATGACGTATAGCCCCCCCGAAATGGCCTTACGCGAATGTATCTCCCAAAAGTACGACATCTGGTCGCTCGGGTGCGTCTATCTAGAGTTTTGCATCTGGTGGCTGGAAGGGCTCGAAGCCGTACGGAAATTTGAAAATGAGCGAACGGCGGGTGACGAACATTTTGATGTCATGCAAATAGACGACTTCTTTGTGACCATAGAGATAGATGGAAGGCATCAGCCTGAGGTAAAGCCAGTTGTCTTAAAGGTACGGCTATCAGTATTAAGGATGAGATTTTGCATTTGCCGGCCACGTGTCGACGACTGACTCTGTTGCAGTGGATTCAACGGTTGCGGAGCGAGCATCAAGAAGATCCTTTCGTGCAATCAATGCTGAACTTGATCGAACAAAACATGCTTGTTGTCAACAAGGCAGACCGACTTTCAGCTGATTTTATTTGTGCTGCTATCTCTCAGATCGTCACAGAGCAAGCACAGCAAGCAAAGGCAGACTCGGGCAGAAGAGCTCAATGATACATGCACATGAAGCGTGTTTGATATAGTCACTGATTGGTATGGGTAAAAAATAGCATTTCAGACAAAAATTGGAAACTGGCTTGGATTACGTGGAACAGTTCGCTACGAATTCGTTTGAAAGCGGAAAGCATGGCAGCGTCGCAGTGCTCAAGTTAACTCAATTGGCGTCCGATCGATACATTAGGCCGTTTCTTCCGGTGCACAGCGTAGAAAAAACGTGAAGTGACGCAAAAGGACCAAGATTTAACACCGTTTGAATCACACTGAAAGTCATGGAATGCAAGGCCCAATCGAACACACTGTCTGCAATGCGTGCAGAGATTTCGGGTCAATAGTTCTATGGCGGGGCGTACATTTAACGATTGAAAACCGGCGGAAGTTTGAACGTTGCTAAATTTTGCTTAATGTCACACAGCCGCCAAAAGCGGCGACATTTCCCGCCAGATTCGGAGGGGAGAACAGCGCCTCCCGGATTCTGTCTGTATTGTTAGCCAATAAGTTTGCTTGCTTTCGTGTATTACACTCGTAACAAGGCATCTTTAACAGGGAGTACAGCATATCCCTTGCAGCAATTATTGGGAGGGATATATAGCACAAGTGTCCTTCGCACTAGGATGAGCTTTTTGGTTGGCGCTAGCCGCGATGCGCCTATAGAGTAGAACAATGATAATAAAATGCGGCGACCGCCTATTTACTAAGACGCCCTTTCCGGCTCCTAATACTAATCAATTCACCTGCTGAAATTGTCAATAGCAATGGAAGATATAGGGCAACTTCCGGGGCCAGAAGTCATGCGCATAGAGTCGCTGCGTTTCAAAACCCCCTATACTGCCGACACATATATACGCAACCACTCCGCCAAGCCCTGAGCTTGGCGCCTTATTGTGCTATATGACCATGGGCGTGATAATCCGTTGGCGTCTCAAACGACTCTAGCGAGTTGTTTTACAGCTACTATCTTTTCCTTTGTTCTATGTACGCCGTAAGGTCTTGAACCAGATCAGATATAAATACTGTACCTATCTCCAACCCATTCAAATCGCCATTACTGACCACGCCTACACTCCTCAACACATAAAAACCTCCCAGTGACTTGAATAACAAGAGAATCCAATATTTTAAAATGCATCTCGCTCAATTCTCTAGTCTCGCCCTCTTCGTCCTATCCGCCGCAGCCGGGCCTCTAGATTCCGCAGTTGACGCTGCGGGTGCAAAACCAGCAGTTCTAGTGCGTTTTTATCGCCCTTAGGATGCTAATACTAAATTAACAAATGTGTAGGGCAGCCGTCATCAGGGCACTTCATGCTCTATTTCTGGGCAGATTGCTCTCCTTAGTGGGTCATGCTTTCCCTTTCCTCGTGGGTTAGTTTCTGCCACGCTCTATAATGCCTACTAGGATATAAATGTCGAGATGCTCATAAGAACATAGAGCCTCTGCTAGAATTACTGCTCAGGGTACTTCCTGTTTTGGATATAAGTATGAATAACTCATTGCAAAATTGGTTTTTTAATTATTCTAATGGTCGAGCAGGCAAAATAAGTGTCAGGGTAGGAGACGGCGCGTAAAAGCCTCTGTGGGTTGCCACTCGTTTGTGAAATGGGGAAACCCTCTCTCCGTTTTCTGTGTTGGGAAGGCAGGAGCCGGTAAGATGGACCTTGAAGCTGAGGCTGAGGCTGATGGGGATAATGAGTGATGGCAAATAAATGAGTTTTGGCTCCTATTGAATTTCTGGTGGCGAATTGGCATATCTGGCCCTATAAAATTAGAATGAATGTTGCCTATTTTTGCTGGTTTTGCTTCACAACCCTTCAATGCCCTTCGAGTTTGTGAAATTCTTCCAAGCACCACTTAACCTCCTTTGCAACAAGATCGGGCTGGTACCAGTGCACGTTGTGCCAGCTATGCCGTGCCTCCACCATTCTCGAGTTCCGACTCAGCCTCAACTGCTTAAACTGCAGCCCCAACTGCACTGCGTCCGCAGTAGCCAAGTAATCGCTGACAAGCTTCCTCTCCTCCTCGGTTCCCCTGCCAGCTTCCATGGCCAGTTCGAAACATTTCCGCCATTCTCCCGGCGAGTCGCCTTTAATGACGGACACTGGCCTGTCGCCGAGCGGGGTCGTTTCGAACTGCCTCTTTTCCGCCAGTGTATCCGACGACGGCGTGAGGTTCTGGACTTCAGCAAAGGCCGCCTTTTCCCGCCGGTCCATCACTTCCTGTGGGACGGAGCCGTCTATCAGCCCTTCGTACTCCAGAGCTTGTTGCAGCTCGTCAGCCGTCATCCAGGGCGTGTGTTCGCCCTTCCACTGAAATGACATGTCCAAGCCCATCCACATGCCCCTCATGATCCGCGGCAGCTCCTTAGGCCGGGTCTTGTAGTTGATCTCCGTCACCGTGTCCACGAGCACCATGCCCGCCACAGTATCGGGATAGAGATGCAGAAACTCTCGACCCGGTATCCCGCCCATGGAGTGCATGACCAAGACAAAGGGAGGCGCCACGCCGGCCTTTTCGAGCAGAAGGCGCAGTTCGCTGGCCATGTCGGCGTAGCTCTTAGACTCTGGCGCGAAGTTCTCAGGTAGTCCGGAATTACCGAGGCCTGTGCGGTCGTAGGCATACACGCGCGCAAAGGTGGAAACATGCCGCATTACGGCTGCCCAGCCCACGGATGCATCGCCAAGGCCCGAGATGAGGATCACGGCGGGGGTGGCTGTGGACCGAGCAGGGCCAGCGGCGCGGAAGTAGAGGGAGTGTGTGCCAATTGACACGAGGCCGCTGGTGCTGTCTACTGACCAGTCGATGGACGTCATTTTGTGTTGTGCTAGATGGCCGCCGATGAATCGAAATGCGAAGACGCAGTCAGCCAAGAGGGTATCGCGTCTTAAAGCCGGGGTTCGGACTTCGGCCCTAACAGCGTTTACAAGAGACCCCGCAGCGCGCCGCTACAATGCAACCCGTCGTTAGTATGGTAAGGTTCATTAGTTACTGGCCGGCTATTTCGGGGTTGTGTATGCCAAGAAAGACTCCAAATGGAAATCTTGTGCAAGTGAAACAAGAAAGCAATCGTCCAGCAATGTCGCCTACGATCACGCTTGGACACAACGAGGTTGCTCCGCGGCGGGGCACGTCGACGTTTCGGTCCCTGTGCCATCCATAATCACCGCGTTGAGCGGCACCCTCTGAGGCCTGCCGGAGTTTGTTGGCCGCCATTCCCGCAGCCTTGTAAGGAGTACTCCGTAAGGAGTAAGTCCCGAGGGAGTGTTGCTGGACCCCGCCTGTGCGCTGTTGAGGCTTAATAGGCGCTGACTGCGGGCTCGTTCTGCTGTGTGACCTGCTGTGCAACCTTCTGTGAAGTTGGACCGTCGGCCAGCGCGGTGCATGTGCTAGTGACAACATCACAACGGAGCTCCAGCATCGTTCAGCGCGGTCTTCAAAACAGACCCGATGGTATCGT
Source organism: Conoideocrella luteorostrata (assembly GCA_032433595.1). Taxonomy (NCBI): domain Eukaryota; kingdom Fungi; phylum Ascomycota; class Sordariomycetes; order Hypocreales; family Clavicipitaceae; genus Conoideocrella; species Conoideocrella luteorostrata. Next base: position 39,632 of record JASWJB010000146.1, read on the forward strand.
CTAGGGCTGCCCGAGCAGTTCTTCCACCGGTATAGCATGCACTCGATCCGTTTCTCCGGCCGACAAACCGATGTTACCTTGTGAGATTATGCACAGGATGATTTGCAGCACACTTCTTTTGGCGATCCTTGACGGATCGAGAAGTGATGACCGGAAACAAGCCCAGCTTTTCAGACCCGCTCGGCATCCAATTCAATCCGGTACTTTCACGCCCGTGGGTTCGCGCCCATCATCAGCAGCTGGAAATTCGCCTCTGAACAAAACAAAAGAGGCTAAGAAGCATCATCGTAGCGCGTCACTGGTTTTCGGAAGTCTCGTCAGGCTCTGAACGCTGCCCCTCAAGGAAGTTAAGAATCGACACCTGAATGAAAGATGTTATCCCGCGACAGATTCCGGAGTACGGAGCAGGGGCTCTCAACGCCCACGCGAAGTCGGCGACCGGCAGACTATTGGCTGGCTCCAGTAAGACCCATTTTTCCCTCAGGTTCGTTTCAGTGCGTAGTTACTCTGTAACTCGTCGCGATACCCCCCTCCACAAAGCGGAGTGTTCCTTCGTGCGACAGCAACAAAGCCATGCCTGGAGGTATACGTGGTAATAACCCGCAAACCGGACTCCACTGCCACTACACTACTCTGTACATCGCAATTGCAACCGCACAATTATCACGAGTTGCTACGTCACAAACATCATGAGCGCGGCCCCAGTGCAAGTTTCTTCCCAGCAAACTCCATCCATCAGCTCCCTCATCTCATCATATCCAATCCTCCAGACTCTCGCGTCATGGATCTCCGCGGTGGATCTATATCGCCTGGCCGTCACAAACCGCTCTCATCATGCTTTCATAATGGAATCTTGTGGCGTCTTCAACCGCCTCCGCGACCAGACGCTCTGCGATGGTCGGGGGCTGAAATTACGGCAGGACTTCCATCCCCCCTACGCAGTCCGTGTGGCTGGTAAATGGACCATCAACCCCCAATTTGGCAGCGACGAAGAGATCGAGGTGTTTGTCTACAATGTGACGTGTGACGAGGCGGATGCACTGCCTTGTGTTAAATGCGGAATACCCGTATGCGAAGAATGCCGATATTATCCTCGCGCCGCACCGCCTACATCGTACCCTGACCGCCGGCCACACCTTTGCTCCTCCTTTGAGCTGTGGAATATAATGGCCTTGTGTGCGCCGTGCGACGCCGCTGCCGAGAAAGAGGTGAAAGGCAAATTCCTGAACGAGCTATGTGACTGCGATCGCTACACAAGATGGATATGCGTGCCATGTCGTGACGCAGAGCAAAGGTTTGTAAAAAAGTACTTCAATGAGTGTACTAAGATGGAGTGGAACTGGCATGAACCGGGTGACGATGATGATGATGATGATGATGATGATGACGATGACTATGCCCCTTCTAAATATTTCAATGATCATGCATTTGACCGAGCGGTAAGTTCCAGCACCCCTTTACGCCTCATTAAACTTGGCAACCAAGTTTTGCGCAAACTCTTTGCTAACACTACGGTTCTGTAGTTCTGGTGCTTATGCGGTGCAAAGGTCGATCAAGATACTCGCTTCAGATGTACTTGGTGTAAGAGACGTCATTTACCAGAGGGGGAATGGTACCGAGAGTTCCGAGATGTTGGATCGAAGCTGCCCTTCTTCGACAATGTAAGTAACTCCTGTAGTGTGGAAGGCCTACCAAGGATTCTAACCGGTCTTGTTTGTCAGAACCCAAATTATCCTCGCTGGACCACAATCAGTGGGGAAGATCGTCATTATCCAAATCCATATCCAAGGCTAGGATATGCGCGACCAGGAGATGAGGCTGTGACATCGCTGTAAATAGGGATCCGCAGAAAACTAGAGCAATTAGATACTGATATGTATTGCTATGACGTGCGAGGACCGGGTGGCAAACATCCAAGGCCCAAGGTACTAATTTCCCTCTTTGTCTCGACTGAAGACTTTTAGGTCGCTACAGTTGCTACGATATGAAAAAAAAAAAAAACGAAAAGGCTACTAGGACAGAGTCATTGCCGCTTCAAGCAAAATGGCCCCAGTAGATGTGCTCCTTAATGTATATAACTATGTGTGTACTCTGTACGGAGTAGTAAATGTCGAATCGACCAGAGCGGCCCCATATTGCCTCAGCTTACTCTCTATAACGGACACCACGGACGAACCATGGGGCTGACAACGGACGAGGTTTCCGCTGCTCTAGTCGCCGGATATAGAAATATTAAGACGAGAATTGCTTCTGTCAGGAAGATCCGTGCCTTAAATTGCTTGTCAAAGAATAATTGCTGAAGAAATCAGCCGATTCGAGGTTTAAGCGAGCTCCTAGACGCTATAAATTGAAGGATTTCTGGTCATTCCAGGGACGAGGCCACAATCATCATCTCCAATCATCAAGCAATTAATCAATTCAATCCCTTTTATTTATGTCAATTTCTACTGTTGCCAAATTGCTCTAAGATGCACTCAGCGGAACAGGTTGCGGTATAAGTCAACGACGAGGGCTGTAACATACAAGCAGAGAATGGGTCCATGAGTATTTAGCGAGTAGATAAACACCTAGGACTACTCGGGCTTGTGGACTATTTCTTCCTCATCCAGTATGCGTGAGATTCCGAGTATGGACCATTTACCATACCAATTAAGACTTGCACTCCTTGATCGAAGTAGCCCACTAACAACAACCTCTAGATGGTGGGTACCTCATGTGTCTTGTCTGTATCGTACCATCTAGAATTTGGAATCCAATAGATGGGAAAGCATTTATTCTAGCTCAACAGGGTAAGACTCTCTGTCTATTTGTCAAGTTGACTCTGTCAGTACAAGCAGCTCTAGCCACCACCTGGAAGCTGGCTCGTGCAAGAACGCACCATCAGTAAACAGCGAAAGAAATCCTAATGCTGGTCCGAAAACATTATTTTCATGGTGTCATGACCAACAAGCAGATGGGTGGCGCAAGAGTATTCTTTAATTTGTAACGGCATCTCTCTTGGACGTTATGGGCTCAGAATGTAGCTATTTCCCGCTCTTGTTGCATTGTGCGAAATTTGCAAAATTGGGTTTGAGAGTCTATACACGCCAACGCATCATATGATAGTCAGACAGACAAACCCACCCATCCCCTTCCATTACACTCTCAGCGCCCATGCTCAGGCTCCATTGTTCCCGGGAGTATACGGCGCCACAAGCGGCACTTCCTCATTTTCCATGGAGCTGGACACGGTGCGGAGCCCAGAGACGCTGCAGTCAAATTTGGGCGTTAAACCGCTACTTGCCCGCGTGGCCATTGCCCGGCCTTGCGGCCATGATTAACTTATTTCTTTGCGGACGTAGCGTCGTAGATAACAACCATCCGTCACTGCGCGCACCGTGATCGGAGTCGCCGACAGACAGTAGCAAAATGACACCAAAGAGTGAATCAAACCGCCAAAATACGACGCAACATCACATCAGCTCTCTATACCCGAGCATCCTCGTCGCCCTGCCATCGCTGATATCCAAGTTCCGGCCATTCCACGCTGCATCTACAACGGGGAAAGAACCCCTTGGTGGGCATTCCTCCATTCTTCCTCATCATATGGCGCAGGCCGCTGGCTGTTCTCAGGCTTTACGAATATCCTGCGAGTTTGAGATATTCCCGCTCACAAACACCACAAGAACAGCGGCGTACCTAAAATTGGATCAGCATCACATGGCGTCATAGGAACAGTGTTACGTACGCTGCAGTGGCCGCGAATATTTCAGCTCGACGTGCATTCGTCATCAATCCGATACTTAAGGCGAACAAGGCCGTGAAAGAAGCAATCATGGCAAGCTTTGCGGCATCGTTGGTGACGAAGTAGAGACTCGTGATGGAGCCAACCAAGAGGACGGCAGCTACAAGTATGCTAATGACGGCTACTGCTATAGAGATGGATTTCTCGTTGAACCTGCCTATGCGGTGAAGGCCATCCCGAGAGAGTTCTTCCTATGGGATATTAGCATGCCGTCTCCGCGTTCAATCACGGGGGAACTTGCTCTAGCTGGCCAGTAGCGTCTCAAAAATAGAGACAGATAATCGGTCGCCGGCGGCGAACTGAGCGCAACGAGGTCATTTGGGGTATCTAAGAAGGTCTTTGCAAGCCCGCCAAGCGCTGGGTATGGCTTCTTGAACCAGTGTTCATATGCGCCGACAACACGGTTGTTCGGTCTCTTCAGCCTCGCCACCTCACTCTGCAAGAGTAACGCCTCGTCTGAGATGCTGTTAGCTTTGATGTTTGTTATGGATCAAAAGCACCTATGAACCCACGATATTCCTTCAGTTTAGCGCGCATTGTCACAATCAGATCCATGCGTACCTGTGCTCTTTCGTCGTTGGTATCATACAGCTGCTTCAGTGTCTCCCATGTCCTGGCGGCATCCCTTAAGTCCATCTCTTCGCTATTGGCGTCTATCTTATCTAGTTCGCTGAGCTCCTTCTCTATCACCAGTAGCTCAGCCTGGAGATAAAGCAGGCTCCGAGCAGCCAGCTCATCGAATTTGCGATATACAAACGTCTCATTATCTGAATCAAGTGCTATCCATCTTGCAACATCCGCAAATCCTTCTTTCCGACAACTTGAGCCGGCTGAATGTTGGTTCCCGCAATTTGCGCTCCCATTCATAGGTCGATGTGAGGGTATGGCGAACGGTGATGAGAGGTTCACCGCCCGGGCTATGGCATTGTATTTCCAGAAGAAGTGACTTAGGGCTCCTTCTAGGTAGAATGGTTGTAGGCAATTTGCTGCAGAAGACGACTTTACAAAGTCCAGCGATGGGGGCGGAGCGGCTCCCATCGAGGATGATTGTCCGCAAGAACACTGTCATCATGCGCAGGGTGGCGCCCAATGAGATGACAGGAGCCACGTAGCAGAGGCTGAGGTAGGCAGTGCAGCGCCAGGTTGTTCCGGCATCACAAGAGCATACCACGTTAGTGTGCAGGCTGTGTCGAGATTCTAGGTCAGTGGGCTTCCACATCAACGCCTGCCATTGTATATGACCCATGCAGCCTAGTGAGACCTATAACGCATTCACGTCGTGGATGTCCAACCCAACTTGTACCCAACAGCTGCCAGTCCGACAGCATAACGTCACTTTCCGCTAAGAAGAGCCAATGTGGTCTAGTGTTCAACCACCCTACCGTTAGATATGCTTAGCCACCAGAGGCAGTGCACACACACTTCATGCAGGCTCTCAGGCGAGGCTGACTGCAGAACGAGATACACTGTCATAGTACGGAGTACCCACTCGGAGTCGTCATTGGATTGTGTTATCTATCAGCCTCACCAATTGAGGTTCAGAACGTGGATGATGTGGGCGGCATACGTGGGACGCCTCGGCGTTTGCCCGCCTTCACCACCACCTTCTCTGTTTTAAGTACTTAACTATGCCCAAATCTTGTCACTACCGATGAACAATAAGTAATGCTACACGCGACTCCAAAGAAAGGTTTGACTACAAACCTTCGTCCATTCGTCTTTACTATGAACACTTATCTGCTAAAACCAAGAATATGCTGGATCCAGCTGGTAAAACTATCCGCGAGATCGGTGAGCTTGAGATGATGCTCGCCGCTGTCCAGCCAACTCCCGTCACGCCGTTACTCTCGATTAATGGCCGGCCCGGTGTTGGCAAGACCGTTATTGGCAAGACCGTTTTTGCAGAGCACGACGCCGTCCGCCTGTTATTTCGCTACATGGATATAAGCACTAAGATGAGTTCACGTAAATATCCTGGTTTTTCTTCTGCATCAACAAAATACTACGCGGAGGGAGACGTAAATGGCTCCTCAGTGGAAGCCCTCCCTGATAGCGGTGCGGACACATGTGTCATATCACAGAGACTAGCCACCAACCTTGACATCACTCCAATTGCTGGAACGCGAAAGATGATACATTTCGCGAATAAGAAGCACATCGATTCTCCCGGAATGGTCACGGTCCCGTGGAGGTTCGCCACGGAGCAAAGCACACACATGCTCAACTGCTGGATCCTCCCAGAGTCCACTCACGATCTTATCCTGGGAAACCAATTCCTAAGGATCACACAGACACTAACAAAGTTTACTGGTCGTATAAAATCCAAATTGGTTCCGCCACCGGGGCGGTTGCGGGTGAATCTTCTGAATGATGAGAAGCAACGCCTGCAAGGATTACTTAACGGCCATATTACTACAGCACTCCCAGACACAGGTTCAGATGTCATGCTTATATCTAGCGAATATGCTCGGAAGATTGGTTTGCATGTCGATCGAGGTTTCAAGAGCTGCATTGAAGTTGAGTTCCCAGACGGAACTACCGAGTGGACCAGCGGTATTGTACGCGATGTGCCGTGGACTGTTGGTGAAACAACAATTCGATGCGACTTCCACGTGCTTGATGACCTCTGCGTGGATGTTGTCTTGAGTAAGAACTACCTCTTCGACTTGGACGTGTTCTCAAAGCATGAAGAATACTTCTTCAACGTCGACTCAGGGGCCGATATTTCTCATCTCTGTAATATCCGTCTTCTCGGCCGGTATGGTGACGCCCTAAATACCTTGGAGGAGGAGTATTTGGAAGATGGTGAGCATCTCTCACAGAATTTGAAAACGTTGGCTGACCATCGCCACAGTAAACTCCCCTGTGGCCTTTACTCCCGACATGATCCAAAGAGAGCTGGTGAGGCGAGATCAGATCCGTGACGAGATAATGGCTTTGAGTGAATATGAGCAGGAAGCAGCTAGCGAGGCTGAGGCTGAGAGGCAACGCCGCTGGCAAGACATGAGGGAAATCTCACGCAGACGAGTGGGGGCTGAGTCTTCATCAATACCACAATGTACAAATGAGCATGGCGACATGCATAGAACAGAGATACACAGGGATCAAATATTAGAGTCTCCAGCCCGCTCAACTGAGGCGGTAGTAGGAGACGATCTCCAAAGGTCCGTTAGCCGAAGAGAGATGTGGAAGAAAAGAGTCCGGGTGATATCCATATCGTTAAGACATTTGCGGAGGAATACGAGGGCTTAGTCAGACCTTGAACGAAATAAAAATAACATAATCCTGTACCCGAGCTTTTTTTGGATGTGATTCTAGATATCGATTACGACGTAATCAGTCGTAGAACATATCCCAATCTTCGACCAGCTAAGATAACTTCGAAGATGAATGAAATATGAATGAGTGGTGCATGCTGTAAAGAGAAGTTTCAACATGGTTCGTTGAGACTAGGCCGCTCATAACAGCCCTTCAATTTGAATCGGCAGCATCCATTGCATTCATGGTCGGATTCTAGTAAGAAATAAAATTATTAGCTAGCTAATTAGAAGGCCTAAAAAGGCAACATGTTTCCTTCCGGGTAAAATAGCATATTTCGGCGATGCGGGCATAGATTTAAGTTACTTGTTAATTCTTCCTTGAGCTAGGTTACGCCGGCCTTCTTCTGCAAACTCTCACAAGCTTTATTTATTTAATGCGGTAATTTACGAATCTGTTTATTTATAGTTATGTAAGCGATTTCTATTAGTCGTAAATCTAGGCTTTATAGGCAGTTAAAGAAAAGTTTTATTCTATTTTCTTTCTTCTAGGTTCTAGCTAGATACTTCTAACTAAGTCTGTGGCCAGGCTCGCCCTTCTTTCTTAAAAATCAATTACATGCTTTCACCTTAGATTCATGGCTTAATATAGTCTTCATGTAAGCCGGAATGGTCACGTTTTTTGTCCCCCCCTTGACAGTGTCACCAGAGTCTATTGGCGCAGCACACTACTTCCACATAGTTGTGTTCTGACCATGCAGGGATAACGGTTTGCCCGTATCGGCGATAAGCATTATAAGTAGATGTCTATTACTTAGAAATTGGTTACCCTAAAACACATACACATGCACACACACAAACACACACCAACTGATAACAATAGTCGATGGAAGGCTATTAACTCTTAATACGTCCACAACAACCATGATCAGATTCTTCCTGGAATTTGAATAGATACAAGGTACTGGATCTACTCCGTGCCCTTCTTGCCCTTCGTGCCTTTTGTACCGGTAGTAGATAGGAGTTTATCAGTATTATTGCTGTCGTCAGCTCCTTTTTCTGTCGTTTCCTTTTCTTCGACAAACTCCTTTAAGGCTTCCTTCACTTGATCTTTGATATCATTTCCCTGCCCAATGGTCTGAGGGCCGTTGGACGTGTCAGAAGGGCCGTTGGACGTGTCAGAAGGGCCGTTGGACGTGTCAGGAGGGCCAGAGGGACCAGGAGGGCCAGAGGGACCAGAAGGGCCAGAGGGACCAGAAGGGCCAGAGGGACCAGAAGGGCCAGAGGGACCAGAAGGGCCAGAGGGACCAGAAGGGCCAGAGGAACCAGGAATGCCAACACCCCCACCAGCAGGAGGAGGCCCTTGGGGCGCCGCCAGACCAGACATGGCGCCTGCTTTCATGTTAATATGGCTAAGAAGAGAGAGAGAACGTGGTTCATGGAAACCACTCTGTAGTGGAACTTACAAGCCAGAATAGCAACGACAGTAATGCGAACCATTTTGAGTACAGTAGCGAATCAGCTAAGTATAGAGAGATCAAGTAAGGTGGCGAAGGAATTGGGCAGTGGGAGTGAATATGCGGCTATGATGATGAATATGAGTCCGACTTGAGCAGGACAATCGAGCGCTTTATAGTCATTTTGGCACCAGATTCGCGATTCAATACGTCGCTTCGTTCTGCCTCTATCCCGAGGTGAGGTAACAAAATGCGTTCACTTCAATTTTGTGACTGTCGCAGTTTGGCGTGCTACAACACGGTTACGAGTGGGGCGAGATAAACACTCTTCTACCAGGCCAAAGAATGTGGCTTATGCCCTATGATCCACATTGATGAAACCTGCAGTTCATACCACTTCAGCTCCGCCGGAGCGTTAGCCAGCTTACCAAACGTCAGCCCGGAAACATCCTCAAGCTTGAGTCGCGGAAACAACGTTCCGGCTGTTAGTGCCGATTACAGTTTATTATTTTATGGTACTTCGTCCGATATCAGTGCGCATCGATCAACACACGTCCGTTTCGTGCTAGCTAGCTGACCGCTCACGGTGCACTTGCAACATCTGAAACTTCTTCACTTTTTGCGGGCGTAGGGCACTGCTAAGTCAAGCTCAGGCTGGGTCCGTTTCAAAACGACACAAGCTGCGGGCCGCATCAGTCTAACTGCACCATATATAGCTGAGCCTGATGCGACATCGCATTGCAGTTACAAAACTCAGATGAGGGATAGGTAGTCCCGGAGGTTATCGGTTTTTTGGTCGTGTTTACTGAAGGACTGAAAAGCAGGAAATTGTTTCATATTTTTGCGACCATCTTCAAGACGGTTTTGGGATAGTGTAAAACTTGATTATCCGGCCATTGGCGCGTTCATCGTTCGGCATTCGTTTCTTGTTTCAAGATGACATCAGACTAGATAAGAAGACTCGCAAACTGCCTGGAGCATAGTGATGCAGCACCTCCTTCAAGATTATCATTAACCGTTTAGTCCGACCGCCTTGTTATTTCCGCCGGTCCAAACGTCTGGTTCCGGCTGCATCTCATCTTGTGGCAACCAGTTAAGGCCATCAGCCCATTCTTTATGCTATCTTGTATGTCAACCAAACACCAACGCCTTTCGCTTCGAGGCAACAACTTATTTTCGGCGACGGGAGCAACACAGCTATCAACTTGGCCATCTTGAGGTTTCAGTGACGTATCGACAAAGATTGCAAATTCACCTGAGCCTTTATTAAATAGCAAACCATCCACCTTCTAGTTTACACTATTGTAGAAGAAATTCCTAGTAGATCCTGATTGCAAAATGCTGCGTCAAAGGTGTTCGTTCACATACAAAACCACAAATAAGATCCTCTCTACAAGCGATAACCTATTGCTAACTCGATGATACAGGAGAGGGGTGTGGGCGACCATGACACTCAGATTGCCGGCATAATATATTGGTGGCGCCAAGTAGGACGCTGCTAAGAAAGAAACAGCTCTTCTTGGTGAGATAGGTGGTAGCGCATCACAGATGATCACTGCTGCGGGTTTTGCTCTTGAGGACGTTGAAAAAAAAAAAAAGATTCAGCCCTCCACGGCAAAGGATTGAGTGCAAAGTGAGCAAGAATGAAGAAACAACCCCTATACTAAGAGAAGGCACGTGTAGCCCCAAGATGCGCTGTGGTGCAGAGCCGTGACGCAAACTTCCATAGTCTAATCAGTTTTGTGTAGTATGTTGGGTTATGGTACTGTATAGGAATGGTCTAGATTGGATATGACACGATGATTGAGTGAAGGAGCTCTTCTGTGAGCAGCTGGCCTCTCAGACAACGGGCCAATTTTCTCCCATCGGTCAGATCCGCAATGTCATAGTTGCTTTGTCGAGCCAAAGGTTCTCCTCATTTATTTTATTTCCAAGCAACACTACCGGACGAGGACAAGAGCAACTATACTGTGTCGGGTGAAGTTTCTCTTCATTTATCCCGCGAGCCGCCACCAATAGTGCAGACGCCCACATGAGTGCAGCCTTGTTCCCGAGAGCCTCAATTCACCCACCATTCACCACTCCTCCTAGTTACGCCGCATACTCGACAAGCCCGTCACTGCAGACGGCTCAAAGCGTTAGCAAGCTGTACATCGCGCAGACAACCACAGACCAGCCAGTCGTACCGAGCATAACGACAGCGCGTCTCGGTGCAGTACAGAGCGTCACAGCAACCACTCTCTCGGTGTGCGGAGAATAAGACAGCTGAGCAGGCCCTGCCTGGCCTTGTCCAAGAGTGCCAACAACGGCGCTAAAATAAACCAGAGCCTCTTCAGCCGCAAGGCAGCTGTCAACGTGACGGACACTGAACTAGACCTATCCGGGCACGTACTCAGGTACCTCCGCACACCTGACCCCAGAACTAGTGATCCCCTCCAACTTGGACAGCGCAGGCGACCCGGACCCAGACCCAGACCTAGACCCCCAAGATAAACCCAACGGCTGCATTCGATGTCTTCAATTTCCATGCATCCCGCCCTCGCAGACATCGCCATCTCTACATGCCCGTAGTACGCTCAATCCCCGAACACAAAAGACGCGTCCGCACAGGATGTCTAGCCTGTCGCAAGAGACGGCGAAAATGTAGCTATTTCTCTCTGACCCCGCTATCCAAAATCAATCCTGCCGGCGCGCGACGCCCCATCATCGGCCGTCTCCGATGAAGGAAGCGGGAGCCCACCCGTTCTACCTACGTGCACAGAGTACCACGATTCTAATAGAGACCCCTTCCGTTAGGTGACGAGAAGAAGCCCTCCTGCACAAGCTGCCAGTCCAGGAGCGTAACATGTGCATATCCAGATTTGCAATTCATCCCCAAGAGCACCATTGGGGATGAGGCTCCATCGCGGACCAGCTCCTACAGCAGAATCAAGGTATGCACGCCCACGTTTTTGTTCACTGCTTCACTCCCTTCCCTCCCTTCACCAAGGCTCCTTGATGAGACGCACGGCTCACATGAGTACAAGTTTGTCAATGAGCCACTGTCTCCAGTCTCCAAATCTGGCGACAAAAGCAGCCAGTCGGGTTCTCCTGCACTACCAGCCACGCAGCTGGATGTCCGTGGCGGGGGGAATGCCTACCCCGGCAGCAGCAGCAGCATCACGATTGATTCCCTTCTCACAACGACGCTGTTGAATGAGCCGCGCAAAAAGGAAAGGCCGCTCGTTGACTGGGATGGGTACTTTGATACCGATTCCGTATCGGAGGGCAGGCGACATGCCGCACTGCTAAGGCATTTTCGGTACAAGATGGTTCCGTGGATGGAGGCTGGCAATCCGGCTTCGCAGTTTGGCGTGGATGTTATGTTTCTGGCACAGGAGAATCCTGAGATACAGGCGGTTATCATTGAGATAGCATCTGAGAGGCTTGGCTTGCTTCGCGAGACGAAAGAGAGCGGGGGTCCAAGAAGACGAAGTGAGATGAGACGGCACAGTCTTCAGGAACCGGTGAAAGTCCTTACCGACTCGCTGCTTGCGACATCTGCGTACCTTCACTGCGGTCCTTTGAAATGGAGAGACAGTGCATCGCCAGAGCTGCAAGAGTTGAATAGCGACATGTCTGCTTCCGACATTGACGAGCCTTTGCAAACCCTATGTAAACTACATTCTCGTTTTGGTAAGCGAAGATACAATCTCACAGAAACAGTAGTTGCTAAACGGCTAACGCTTTTGCTACAAGATCTGGCATCTTCGCTGCTGCTACGGCGGGCCCCTCTCACATCGTCGTCCTTCTACGCGCCTGGGGCCAATCCCGTAGCATGGGATACAGAGTCCCCCACAGCATCACATAATTGGTCGCTGTACCACCTCACGATATGCCTCCATTTCATACACGATCCCACTCAATCATTTGCACACCAACTCCTGCAAACGTCATCAAGAAACGCAGGCCCACCCCTTTCGTCCTACCCACAAGTCTCGGCAAAATGGATGGCGCTCTGGGAAAGCTGTCAGATATGGCGAGGAAGGCGTCCGCTGCCAATGCGACCTATCGTGGACATTGGAAATATCGAGGCTGGCCAGATTGACACTCAGGCCGATGCCTCCTTTCCCATCCAAGTATACACCAATGCACTGGCCATTCAGTCCAACATTCTTTATCACATCACGTCGCTGCTTTTACTCCTGAACAAGCCGAGGCTCCTGAAACTGACCGGATACCAAGCCTCTCATGTATCGCAAAGCTGGCACGCGCAAAGCATAGCGGGGATTGCGTGCACGAATGATTTTGCCGAGCAGTGGGATCCGATCCTTGTTGCTGCGCTCCTGCTGATTGCGCGTGACCTGACTCACGCGTCGCAGCAAAGTGCGTTGATGACGTGCTTGCAGAAGGTGACGGCTGGGACGGGGCTACGGCTTGAGCGAGAGGTCGAGGAGCTTCAAGAGCATTGGAGAACAGGAAGGCTGCTTTGAAGTTATTTGTTGGCGATTAGTAACTCGGTCTTGGCATGCGAAGCAGCCTTGGCAGTATCTTGGGCCAATTCCATCACTCACCTGTGCGCTGATCACAGACATGCACGATCCTGCGTCTGCTTGCCAATCCCAGCCACGCATGCGGTGAGCCCTGATTGCGGCGTACTTACACTCTTAACCACGTCGATCCAGATGACGAATTTCTTCATGTGCACGTCGGAGAAAATTTGTCGTGCACAATCCGATTATCCCGGAAACTCGAAGAACCAGTCTGACGCTTGCTCTATCCTCCTCCGCCAAAGTGGTGCTATTCATTCACCATCCCAGAGGCCTTGCAGAACCTGAGGCGCTCAGGTGTGGCAAGATACATCTGTACTCGAGCCAGTATTTTGTATAGCATAGCACTAACCGGCCCATCGACGCCATTCCCAAGACGTAGGGGGTGTGGACATTGTAGCTAATCAATCCTGGCATCTTGGGGTGACCTCCCTCGCCGCGGTGGTGACAAATGGATGGATGGGAACGAACCAGGTTGTAGACAAGAAACTCCCATAACGGTTTCACAATCGGAGGCGGCCATTACCAGGTGCAGTTCCTAAAGGGGCGCTGATAGTGCCGGCCCTTTTAGAAATAGCCCGATTGATGTAGTTCAATTGAAGAGCTTAGGGGTTTGTTTCCTTTTTATTAGGTACCTACCACAGCGTCATATAGCCAAGGAATTAGCCCATCCCGCAAAACAACATTAGTAAAAATGTCTTCTAGATCTTTCACAAGACTTTGTAGCACGCCTGACGCAGGACTCTCCGCGGAAGAAATGCCGTCGTTGTCTGTCACGTTCCCGGCGCTGGCAGTCTAGGGTATGGTAAGCAGACCACTCCGGCTGAACGGAGGTTGTGCAACGATGCCGCCCGAGCCAAATGGCCCCATTGCAGAGGAGGGCAGGTGATGCCGCGGTGTACTATCGTCAAGCCAAACGAAAATTGAAACAGCCGTATTAACCGCAGCGAGTTTCCATGTGTGGCCATCATCGTCGATGTCTTGTCCAAGCCAGGATTTTTAATTTAACAAACCACACCACCAGCTCAGCGCATCATGGTGAACCGTCGCCGCCTCTCCAGGAACAGCGCCCTGTACGGAGCAGACAACGGAGTATTGGTATGACTACCACCCTCACGCCACCGCGAGGCTCTCACACATCTAATCCGACAAATCAATACACCACAGTGTGATCTTAAGAGAGAAGGGCACGCACGGTTGAATGCAAGCGCGCAAGCTTAACATGCTTCAACTACAACGAGTCCGGGCGTCTCTTGTTCCAGAACCAGACGGAGTCGGTGCGCAGAAAGGCACAATCTCATCGACGACGGCTCCTCCAGGTGGCAAGACAGCCGCGACTATCGAGGACGACAGGACTTCTTCGCCCATTACGATTCGGGCTGTCCAGCTGCCATATCATGCTGGACTTACTATGCGGTACCGCCAGACAGGGCTATCGCCGGGACGTCAGTGTCGACGCAGCAAGTCTGGCTTTCATGACGGTGCAGCAGCCCAGCGCGCCGGATGTGCCGAGGCAGAACCTTGACTCGCTCTACGCCAAGAACGACGTGAAGTGGAAGGTCACGACGCCGAATGTTCAAGGCTACTAGCCTCCACACCGACACTAGGCAAGGCAACGGAGTTACCCGTCCCATGCGGCGATAGTAGCCGCTGTCTCAGAGATAGATGGGCGTTTCACGAATTAGAGGATGCGCGGATATGTTGCCAACGCTCAAGCAGCGTCGTCTTGTACGGCTCTCATAGAGAGCCACGTTGAAGCTTTTGTGCCGGCCCAGTGTGCCGCAATTCGTTGCCCCGAGCGCGTTACCGCAAAACACCCTACCCTTCTTCTCACTATCCCACTCTCCAAAACGCTATACTTTGTTGAGTCGTCTGTCCCTGGCTGGGTAGGTCACTGCCAACAATAAGGCAAACAACGGATGTTTTGTATTTTGAAGTACATGGCGACGGTCTGGGAATGGCACGAATCGGGACTGGTTGAACACCAAGTGTTGAGCAATACGTAGCTATATATCGATTCTATGAAAGACAGTTATTTACAACCGAAGAATCGCCGCGATTATCAGCAGACGACATGCGACAGAATCTTTCCCAAAGGCAAATAGACCACTCTATCGTTGAGTTCCACTCATTGACCTCGTATATTCATCCATCTAGCTCTCAAGTCCTCATCGCCAGACATCGTTGAACGCTCCGCTGCTGCCACATCCAGTGGAAGATGTACCGCTGATATTTGGATCGCCAAGCCATACAATGCTTCCACTACCAGTCTTCTTGATGTACTTGTACTCAAACTTTGTTGCAGCGGGTACTTTCACATCGACAGACCACACGGGGCTATCGGGGGTGTACTTGTTCGCGCTCAGGGGAATGGCGTCCGAGGGTGACCAGTTCTTCAGCTCGGACAGCGAACCAGTGAGAAATATGTTTTCGCCGTATTGAGTGGCTACTTTGACGTTAAAAGTCATGGTAGAGTCGCAAGATGGGGCGGCGGAGCAAACAGCTGGGACCGTGTTAGACGTGGGCTCCCCCCAAGAAGCGGGGAGAATGCCGGCCCTTCGGTCGGCTGCGGAGACGAAAGCAGCATATGACCAGGTCAGGTGGACGGCAGATAAAGGAGAACCGGAGTTTCTATCGAATTGTTCTGCGAGAGCCCCATCGGATGGCGTGTATTGCTGGACAACGGCAACAAAGCCATCCGCATAGGTAGTAACGGCTTTAATTATGGACTTGAAGGTGTCGGAGTCCTTTGCAAAAATACCTGTCGCGATAGAGGGCAGCAAGTCCTTGAAAAAGGGAAGAGAAACACTGTTGACGGTGATGGAGCCAAGTTTGTTCCACTGGTAGGCAGCAGCGTAGAGCTGCTCCGCCGCAGCAAGTGTAGCCAGATACCACGGATTACCCTTGTAGTAGACATCTTCGGAATAACGACCCACGGCAGCGGCTTGGCCGGCGGTTCTGCCGTTGTTGACGCCATAAATAGCTCGGAAAGAGTCGACAACGGCTTTGTGGTTGGCTAGAGCCCTGGCGGAGCACGGCTGGAAGGTGGAATCCGTGCAGGCGGCCGTGGGATCGAAAGTATGGATAGACGAGATGATGGAATTGACGTCCTTGCCCGTGCGACCGTCATTGACGTTGATGTTAGAGTCAATGTATCCGTCCACCCAGAAAGTCTGAGCAAAACACAAAGCCTGAGAGGCGGTAGCTACACAGTTGGGGCAATCCTTGCCGAGGGCTTTGGCCAGAGCAGCGCCTTCCACGAGAGCACGATGTGTCGCTGCGATGGTGAAGAATGAGGATCCGTTGACTTCTTCCCAGAGATCAAATCCGGTACGGTTCCAGTACTGGACAGCATAATCTAGGTCTTTCGAGATGACAGGCCAGACGGTGTTGGTGGCTTCTGTTTGACCGCCGTTTGCCAGAAGCCAATTGGCGTAGATCGTGAGTGCCGTGGCTCGCAGAGGCGGCCCGTCTCGTTGAGGTCGGCCCCAAGGACCGGTGAATGCTGACAGATCGACGTTGAACTTGGGTTCCCCCAGGCCGCCAGAGTCAGGACCGTCCGATGGATTGGAGATGCTCTGGAGTTTTGCCTGGGCGGCAATGTATTGTTGGATTTTAGGCTGGAGAGTCTTATCTCCTGCAGTGAACCGCTCCACGAGAACTTTGAACGTCAGAGCAGAGTCACGGGTCCAAGTATACCAGTCTATTAAGCAGAGTTAGCCCGAGTCAAATTTGTGTATCCGCCACCTGGACGATGAAGTGCGAGTTTGACTTACAATCTGGGTCGGATCTGCTAGGGCTGGCTACAACGACACCCGCCGCAGCGCCTTGGGCCTTTGAACCGTCAGAACCGATGTTTGCCAAAACTCCCTTGATGGAGACGGCACTCTGTTTGGTAACGAAATCGCTGACATCTCTGCAGCGCAGGCGGCCTGGCGAGGCTGCAGTGTTGTCCAGGCAAAGGCCAGTGACGGCCAGAGTGGCGAGCAGATTCTTGATCATGTTGGCGCCCAGTGAGGGTACGGACCAAATGTGACTGTTGTCCTGGCTCTGGGGATGGCTCTGGAGATGGCCCTGATGACTCTCGAAGTTCTGATGAAATCCATCTAGGTCCCTGGGGCCATTTATATCAATATAAATCGACATGTTGGAGCACCTTGAAGTTTGCTTGTCTCGGCTTGGTCAAACCCTGGCCTGCAATGTGACCGGCGACGTCAATGTCGATGGAGGCGCCCCGCATCTCACAGCTCGCTTGGGGGGATGTACAGGGGAGATCGGTCCGTTTTCAAGCCCACTCTGGGGAACGGCACCAGTATGCGCCAGTGTGCGCCAGTGTGCACCTGCCTAGCACCGAGCTTAGATCCAGCTTAGCACAGGCTAAGCACGAGCTTTGCACCTGGCCAAGCCTCTTTCCTCTTTCTATTCGGCCTTCATCACCAACATGGTAATAACAAAACGCCGCCCTGTACCCCACGTGCGTCATTCGCTAGTCCCGGACTATACCCTAGCGCAGTCCCATACCTGTATTATCGGGCCTTTGGGGGGAAAGAGTCTGTCTTGATCCGCACGTAAACGCCTAGGTTTATTGTGCCAGGCCCTGAACCAGTCCATTTAGAGGTGCCAATGGCATCCTAGCCCGCTAGCAGCATCGAAGTCCCGTCCATCAGGCCAGATATAGATAAACAAATGTCGATTCAACGATCGCCACAGCCAACCGGGTCGCCTCAGAAGGCCTGCCTCCTACCTCTTTGGTGCATCTTCCGAAATTTAGACGGGGCACAGGCGGGCATACACTTGTCGAGCGGCAGCACTATAGGCGGAAGAGACTGTTGCCATCGCACCTGCCCGCAGCGGACGTCGGTCCGACATAAAGCCTGTCGGCGCCGAAGTGCCCCGATGAAGCCCTTGGCTATTTCAATCCCCACGGGGCTTATGCTGGGCATTTGATGGACTTATGCCGTAGCTGTGTGACGTCTGTGGAGATGGAGGCTCTTGTCTTGTTGGCGAACGACGAGCCGCCCGCACCGACAACCGCGGCTGCCACTAGGGCCATTCTCGCAAGACATTTCCCTTGTCAGTCTTCCATGTCTTACTCTATTCACCATTATAGACCAAAAGAGTCCTTGCGCCCTATCCCGCATAATGGCTTTCGGGGTAATAGTGGGTCGATCCTGCAGTGCGCTTTAGCCGGGGTTGGGGATCGCCTGTTTATCCGCCATTTACACGTGCTTGGCTAAGTTTCTGGTTCACCGTGGTGAGCGACTTGGTGTTGTAATGCCTTGACTTTTCCATTTTATCCAAACGAGCTGAATCTAAAACAGATCTATTGATGCACGTTGGCAAGCTTATTGTACGAAGCAAGCTGCTGGTTCGGACCGAAGAAGGATCATCAAATACGCCAGGGCGGTGACCGCCCATGTCAGCTACACTAAACCACACGTCTAATCAATCCGAAAATTGATGATGAATTCACAACAGATCATAACTAACCCGGAACATTCGCTTCCAAGTGGCTGCATGGCTGTAGTAAGGGTACGACTAGTAAGGTGAGATCAGTCTTCGCCACCACTGTCTTTTTTGTCCCAGCAGGGACCAACACGTCATGCTCAGGAAATGTGAAGTCATGCTCTTGTGATCGTAATTGATGCTGCATGAAATTCACACAGTGCACTTCGGGTTGGAAGCGCTCGTATTTACTCTCAGATAGTTGGTGATGAGGCATCTGGCCGTAGTAGAGCGGCTGCAGCTACCCGGCAGTTCAGGGGGGCTCTGCCAGGAATCGATTACAAGCATGGTTGAAACTGTTTGGTATAGACTTAACTATCGCCAGAAAGCGATACATGGAGTTTAAAAGCCCACTTTGCTCTCAGAGGGTCTTCAACTCGGATAATGACAAAAAACTTGCGATATCTCCCTAATATAGCGAAAGAGTCGTGTCTCATTATAAATGTGGGTTGCACAGGTTGTTGTGCAGGTATTGATACCGTGCGGTCAAAATGCAATATATTTAATAATCTCTGTTTATCTAAGAAGAGGAAAACAAGTCAAGATGGAAGGCTCGATATCGCCGTATAAATATCGTGGCCGAAAGGTGACCACGTGACCTGCTCCATGCTTCTACTGTGCTTGACGGCAGGGTTTCAACAATAAGACTGTTGAAGAGACGTTCAGAAACCCCACGCTCCCTTTTCCTGCTCGTATAGTCCAGAATAAGGGGATGAGAAGTCCAACGGATATCAGTATTGTATGCGAGTTGTTATGGCAGCGTTTATGAGAGAGGAAACACGGACATGTCGACGCAGAGACTGGTTGACCGTTCCTTGATACCATTCCTCGCTTCACCGCCAAAGATGCCTAGATAAATGCTCAGGTCAGTGCTCTGAACTTATGGTGTATGCGCCTAAGATGCTCAAGATGCTAATCGGTGATGTCTAGTGATGTTTGCAAAGTGTCTCGATTTAGACATCAACTGTCCAAAGCGCAAATGTCACAAGCCATATAAGGTGCATTATTCATGCTATTAATGTGGAGCTTCACCGTTTTGCTGAAGTTTGTGACAACGAAGGTGCCAACAGTACCAGCCACCCCAACAGCAGAGCTAGCGACAATCTCACGACCCGCCTATGTAGCTTGCAGTACCGCGTTTTCAGAAGCACACGGACTTGGTCAGTACCAAAGTAAAATGTATGCTCTGGAGCAAGAACAGCCGCGGTCCTTGGCGCGCACAGATTCCTCCATGGAGGATCAGCCTCAGCCCCCCTTCCGCCGCCACATTCGTCTCTACAACATACGTTAAATGAAGCGGGAGCTAGTTAGCCGCTGGCTCCACTTTAAGCCTTGACTTGATACGCCAAATGTTTACGGAGTACTCCTACAGAGCAACTAGTACTCTGCAGAAGCACAATTCAATCAAGGAACACAGGGGAAGCCCCCGTTGAATAGTGATTTGCACAAGCAAACTCTACAGGGCGTCTCTGTGCGGCATCTCGCTTCTCTAGCCTTTGGTAAGATACAATGATACCGCCCCCCTGATAGCGGCTACACAGACTCGCCGATTAGTGCGCCTATATATAGCATAGCATCGCAACCTTGGGAGCATCATGCTGGCGCCTGCAGTCATCCACCTCAAGGCTGAACCTGGCGAAAGTCGCCTGAACCCTGGTTAGAGCTTGCGGAACAAATGTACATTGTCATTCGCTCACACAGCGTGACGCAGCTCAGCCTCAAGCAGGTCCTGATCCTTGGGGCGTAAACCAAATATTAATAGCAGCAAAATTGGGCGATTGGGTTCTGTTGATGTATTTATAGATTGAGTGGCTGTGCATATTTGTTCGACAATATTAACCGGTGGCAGCAGTGCAGAGGAGAACGAGAAGTGCTTATATTTTTTTAGGGATATAAAAGCAGTCGAGCCCAGGTGCTAGTTTGCAGCCGCGAAAACGCATCATTTGCCGCCATTTTTTCCCACCTCGAGTGTCCCGGCCGCGCCCCTCGAGTCAATCCCACTCGACTCTGGTTTTCGGCTGCAGAGATGCCCTCGGCCTTGCTCATACGCCGATGTCCCATCCGCAGCCCCGACCGAATTCATTCACAAAAAGTCCATCCGCAGGGAAACCCGTCGCATCCGAATCCCCGACCGACTTCATTCACAAAGAGTCCATCTGCAGGGAGACCCGTCGCATCACTCTGTCCTGTTTTTCCGCACGCCAGGTTTCAGTACCGACTTGAGCCTCACTTTCCCCGCTCACGCCCCGCCAACCAACCCAGATGATGCTCTTTTGCCGTAAACGATCCCAATGATGGCGTCCGGCAAGCCGAGACTGCTCGACACGAAAGGCGCTTTCTGCCACGGCAGACAGCTATTGGTTCCAGCGTCGGTCGAGCTTCCCTGATCGGCAGGGCTTCCACGTTCTCGTCACTGCCAAGCTTTCCCACATACAATTCACTTTGTACAGTTCGCTTTGTACAGTTCGATGCTTGCCTGTGTGCCGCGCGTCGACAAGGTCGATGTTCCTTAACCCTGCGGCATGCAGGGAGTCTGTAGGGACGAGGGATATCGCAACGCTACTCACAGGCAAGGGCTTCTGTGATGGACCGCAATACCGAGAATATACGCCTCACGGCAGCAATGCTCGCCCTATCTCAGGGTGCCGCTACGCTGCGGTGGTCTGGTGCGCAAGTGCACCGATCTCCAACTCGGTAACGCAGAGAGTATTGATATCGTTGCTCTTTGCTCGACGACGAACTCCCTCAAAATATTGCTCACGAAAGACATCTCACTTGCTACATGCTTGATGCTTCGTACAATTCAGTCTGTCGCTAAAGTAACTAAGCGAAATGTCAATCTCCGCCAGATCTTCTCCCGTGTGGTTCCCCGAAGACCGAAATTGCTACTCGGACTATGTCCGTAGTCCATCGATGTCGCAGAGCCAGAATGGAGAGCCCCAAGCGGGCACCGAGCCCGCCGACCAAGAGACGCATTGCCCGTAAGTACTCAGCCGTGCAACACAATAGCCCGCGTGGCGTCTAACAGTGGCAGAATCCGCAACATAGCCTCTCAAATCAATAGCTGTGCAAAAGCTAGAGTCATTGCGCTCCTGGCAATGGAGTTTCTTGTCCTCGACGGCAAGCTTCATGGCGATCGCAGCAACTGGGCTTGCCCACTTGGAGAATGCAAGGAGAACTTCCCCAATGCCAAAATTTTGATGCAGCACGTTGCAGGCTGCGCACACTTCTCCGGCGACAGGGTGTACTGTAATAGCTGCCGCAAGCACGACTGCTTTACATTCCACTGTCGGGATCGGGATGGCCAGCTTTCCGGAGCGTGCGATATTGGTATGTGTGACAAAGATTTCTCGCCAAAGAAGAACAAGGGATTGCGCAAACTCACCAGTCTCTTTTCCCGGAGTCGCTCAGGCTCGAAGTCATCTTCTTCAGGAGGATGCCATCACATAGACAGTCCGAATGCGGCCGGCGGTCGGCGAGTTTCCTCAGTTTCCTCTCCTGAGACTGCTCCAACCACCGAGGACGCAGGGGCCCAACGTTGTGAATTGCCGGAACAGCAGGCAACAATGGAGCTGGGCCCATCATTTGATCCGAGCGCTTCAGGGACGCCTCTCGACGATGCAGCACAGGGAGTAGCCGAACTGCCAACCCCGGAGCCTTGCAGAACCGCCCAGTCAGGTCAGGTCTCTGCGCCGAATGCCTCCTCGGCATATACATGGTCTCCAGCGGACCCGTTTGCTACAGACATATTTCCTAGCGACAGCCGATGTTCCATGTCTACTTCTGCTGGCACCGCGTCAGCACCTCAAGCAAACACAGCCTGGTCGACGACTCCTTCGCCTCAGAGATACAAGCAGGGACCATTGCCGTTGACTGAGATGTCACAAACTACTCAACCAATTCTCAGCGACTATGCCCTGCTTTCAACCCATTCGCTCGGTCACATGGACACATCCCGCACAGAACCTGCGAGTGAAAGCTTTACCTTGCCTTACAGCACTCCTAGCTACGGAATGCCGTCATCGTTGCATCAAGGAGATCGAAATGCGACATCTCTGTCCAGACAACCATGGTCCACTGCTCCTCACATACGGAATGGTTCTGAATCGCGGCTATGGACAGCTTCCAGCTCCGGGATGATGCCAGGGTCACAACCTCTGCTCTTGACACACCACGGTGAAGAGTCACACCCAAGTCAAAATCCGGCATCGACGAGTGCCGACGTCCTCTCCATGCCAATGCGGGACATGCAATTGGTGCCCGGGTCTGCTCAAAGCCCGATAAGACCTCTGCCGAGCGTGGAATTTCCTTACGATTGCCCTTACCCCAACTGCTCATACCGCCCCAAAGGGAAGGCCGCCAATCTTAAAGCCTATCTCCACAAGCATCTTGCCAATCATTGCCCTACATGGATTCCCTGTTCAGGTTGTGGCAAACAGTTCAGGAGATTGGACAATCTCAAAACGCATCAGAGGGGTGCATGCCGTCGAGTGGTTTTTGTGGAAACAGCAATGCCGTACGGAAATGCATATACAGAACACCAAAGGAGGCAGTCGTCGGGGAGACTTGAACGTCGCCCAGCCAGGCGTCGTCGCCACGGCGGGCAAAGTGACGGACAAACCAGGAGAGCACGCGCCAGATTGAACCGTGCAATTATTTATCTTGGACTACAGCTTGCTTCTAATCTACGCTTTTTTAAAAATGAATCCAAATAAAAACAAAAAAAATAAAAAAAATAGACGCTCATCTTAATAATTCCTGGATATTGGGCTTCTTCTCCGCACTATTATATCACTGCTATTGTACCAACTAGCACCAAGATCCCGATAGCCTGCACGACACAGTCTCGCCCAAGCCAGCTAGCCGACAAATGCAGTGCCGGGTTAACTGTCTGTGCACGGGTGGTGTTAATAGCAATGTTCAGTCCATAACCCTATACTTGACTACCAAGCCAGTCCCTGTGTTTCCGACAACTGCACTGGACAATATTGTACGGAGTAGCGCCCGTGTTTAAAAAAACAATGGTGGGGCGAGGCAGGCGAGCGCAGGTCTCGCTGGACAGTTGGAGGCAACCAGACTACATTGACTCTGTCGCCCCACTATAGCAGTGGTTCGCCCTGTAACCTTCTAGGGAAGACAACGGGATCCCACCATCCCTTGTCTTATGACAGCCGGGGAAAAATGAACATAACCCTTCCCGGCTAACCGGTCTCGTAATTCGTCCCCCGCCTGACTGACAGACTGGCAAATAAAGTTTGTTGTGGCTCGTGCAGTCCGCGATGTCAGACTCATGTACAAATAAGACTCGCGTACGCTCACCAATGAGCTGCTTTGCAAACTACGACCATTCTGCTCCAGAAATATAAAAAGTACTTATCCCCCTGTTTATAGGTGGTGGGGTAGTTGACACGCTTTGGGTTAGCCATACTGCGTGTTTTTAACAACCGCAGGCTCGCGTGTGTCGAAATCGCACGCTGCGTAGTTTTGTCGTCTCATTTCCCGGACCAGCCGGATAATCAGGACCAGTTCCCTGCGAAGTCAATCAAGGCTTATCGACAATTTAATCCTCACAGCACAAGTGCCACCGGCAGGCTAGCCCCTTCCCCGTCCTTCTCCCCACTGGGTCCAACGCCACCGGGTCCTTTGCAGCCTCTATACTCCGTATATAATGCGGTGAGGACCTGACTGACCAGACAGTCACAACAACAGCACCCTGCTAAACGGTGGCATGGCGGTTCTGAATATGCACATGCCCTGCTAGCTGTCCTACATCAGGGCTGGCAAAGGGCAAGTCCCTTTTCAGGAGACCAGTCGATTTGAGATGGATGCGGACGGCCGGCCTCGGGCGTATCAAGATACATGACCTTCTCAGGACCTAGGAAGTAACATAAATATGCTGCGGATGGACCACGACAAGAGGCACCCGAGACTTGGTTGAACCTCCAGACAAGTCCATTTCTGCACAGAATCTACCTCCCCGACTGTCCATCTCATCAAATACAAATTTCACCATGAATTCTACACAGTAAGTTGGTTTCTGGCTCTGTCTTTTACGTGCCTGTCCGTCACGGGAGAGCCATGTGGACCTTGAAGTGCTGACCTATCTCAGCCACACCGGCACCACCCAAGCCCAAGCGGCCCCGGGAGCCTCTTCCGCCACGCCAGCCACGCCAGCCACGCCAGCCACGGCCCAAAATCTCAATCGCGTCCCAGAGACATCCAGCCTTGAGATTTATCTTTGCCATGAACAAAACAGCGAAAAAGCAGCACTTGGGCTGCAGACCTCGCCGAGAAATCACGGACCGTTGCTGGAACTATTGGCAGAGAAGTTCCCCCGTCAATAGGGTAGTTGGAGGGAACAAGTGGGCGTTGGTTTTCCGACGACAAGCCGTTTTCGAAGATGGATCCATTTCGAAGATGGACCCTCTGCAGAATGGTCCTTTCACGAAGATCGTCTCTTTACGAAGATGGCTCCCGTTGGAGGGTGGCCCTTTTGGAGCAGGAAATCCGTCGCCTGCAGCAGGCTGCGCTAGGGTAATTTTTTTTTATTTCTTATTTATTTATTTTGACCTTCTTGCGCCTGATTTTGAAGGCACCTTGGTCGATGCTGGATGCCTGGAGTATCGTGCCATCTGCTCCGTACCTGAGCTGGATCTAGCCCGTACTCCTCTAATAATTAAATGTTTCAA
Source organism: Conoideocrella luteorostrata (assembly GCA_032433595.1). Classification (NCBI taxonomy): domain Eukaryota; kingdom Fungi; phylum Ascomycota; class Sordariomycetes; order Hypocreales; family Clavicipitaceae; genus Conoideocrella; species Conoideocrella luteorostrata. The sequence continues at coordinate 64,853 of JASWJB010000146.1, forward strand.
GCCTGTAATACACGAATCTAAATCACGTAAGGATGTTGCTCTGCGTATTTAAAGTATACAGATCTGTGCAGTACTAAGTACATGGCTGCTCCGTACTCTTGGCTTGTGGGCATAATCCGTTGGTGAATGTAATGCAGCAGTCCGGCGATACGCTATCAGTGGGCAAACTACTCCGTAGCGCTGCGGGCAATCACGCCGGACAGACATGAGCATGGCCTCCTGGGTCGGACTCGTCAATAGGGGTGTGCATACAGAAAAACGACCACAAATGCGATTTGTGGTCGTTTTGCTATTCCCATACCAAGGATCGCAACGGCGGCGGAACCGCTCTGACTGAGCGAGTTCGGGGTGATCCAGCAGAGTATATATGCAACTCCTAGATGCCGGAGAGGCTCAGCGACGTATCCGCGGCCTAAGTCGGCCAACGGGACCCAGGAGCGTGAAGGTACCTTATTTACGGCCTATTTTCTACGGTAAGAGAAGTTATTACGAGTACTGTCTTTCCTGGGGGCTATATCGCACCTTGGGCTAGGTTTTGACGCGTTACCCCGGTCAATAAAAGCCACAAGGAAAAGTGGGCCCAACCACACACCCACTGAGCCTCTCCAGAATCTATGAGAGCTCTATCGCGGCACTGGATGCACATCGTAGGCTTATGTGCGGGTGCCTGTCATTGTACGGAGTACGGGTAAGCCCACTTCACATGGGCCTCAGGCACGCCTTATGTGCGGCGCCTGCTGGCCTCTTGCAGCAATACTTGGAGGTCCACCATCGCCAAGCTCTGCGGGTTTTTAATTATCCTTTCCACGTCGTCCCAGTGTCACGACTGAACCTGCTGGGCCAAGTCTGAAAAAGTACTGTTTTTATTTGGCTACTGTTTTTATTTGGCAGAGGGAAAAAAAAAAAAACGCTCGGAAACACCTGAAAATCGAGCTGCAGAGGCATAAAACAGCGCAGCATACTTGCTCTTCACAAATTGGAGCTTTCTCCCTTGTCCGGCTCTCTCGACGCCCGACCATGGAGCAGTTTCTCGTGCAGGCGCAGCATTCCGGAACCATCAGCCACGCGCACAGCTTCCTGTTCCCGCCCACAGCAGTCCAGCTCGCCAGGGAGATCCGTCTTGCAGTCACCGTCGTTGCAGTTGCCTGGGTTGCAGTGAGAGCGCTCGAATTGGCGAAGGGGAAAACGACAGAGACCAAGGCATGAAGGCCGCCACGACACATACGAGTCTATTTGAGAGTCGTAGCTGCACATGAAAAGAGGCCTCTGGCTGCCCTTTTTGTGTGTGTGTGTGTGTGCTAGTCTATGTTGACAGGGAACTTCAACCAGGAGTGCAAGCACAGAAAAATTGCGTTCCGTCGCTCCCACGAGGGTGCATCCTCGTGCCCTCCTTGCTATGCGTTTGAGCGCGCTGAGCTGCCTAAATATGCTTTCTCAACAACACAGACCAAACATGGCTATGAGTATGGAAAATTTTGGCGGATTGGCTTGTTTAGCACTGATGCGAAAGAGACGGCTAGTCTGTTTCGGATTTGGCATTTACCGCGACGCCTTCGGAACGAGGGACATTTTCTACCTGTAAACGCCATGCAAGGCGACGGTGGAGCGTAACACGCCGAATTGAAGAGTGTTTGACGAGATTTGTAACAATAAACTCAGCTTCAGGAGTAAATAATGTAAAACCTAGTTGCCATCTTGTAAATTATGTAGCAAGGTCCATGGCGAGTCGCTTTCTCGTCCCCAGTCCCTTTCGGCGACATATGTAGCTTAGTTCGTAGTGCCCAAGTCCAACGACAATACTCATCGCTTATGCTGACATTGTATCGTTGCGACCTGCCGAGTTTGGTAGGAGGTCGCGTTATTACGGAAGAGCGAGCGAGTCACTTAGATTCCATGTGACAGCATACCATGGGACGTTAATATAGGCTGTCATGAGTGCTGGCTCTCAACCTCATACGCCGGCACGAGGATTGCAATTCGAGGCCTTATGCTGCTGTATGGCCTCACGGCAAGAAGCGCTACTTGAAACTGCAGGCCCGAGGAAAAATGATTGTGAATCACCCAAATGAGAGAATGACTCCAAGTCGAAGAATTCTTACGATAAATGCGTGCTTTCAAAAGGAGAATGACTACACAAGCAAGACAATATATAATTAATGCAATCGTACAGGACGACTCCCCAATATTGCATAGTTTTATCTGCGATGACTTCATACTTAAGTAATACCCAGTGTCGTGAGAGTGAAATACTCAACAATTCTTCCTCTTTGTCCAATACTGCGTATTTCGAAGCTTGCCCAAGCTTTGACCATGACCAATTCGTGGCTGCATAATGCGTATTGCTCCTTCATATACTTACACGAGAGTAGCCATTAAAGCATCTTATATTGCAAGAATAAACTAATTCCCGTCTACTTTGAGACGTCCGAGTAATATCCTCAAGGGCGGCCCATCGGCAAGTCTTCGTAATCATGCGAACTATGAATAGTAATCCATCAGACCATCATCAATTTTGAGCACAATCTAGAGCGACGAAGCTTCAATTCGCTCATATCAGCTAGTCGAAAAGATCTGGTCTAGTTGCGCTTGATATTCCCTTTCAACCAGCTTCTTCCGGATATTTCCCTTCGTTGCAGTGCGAGGAAGGCTCCCCCTCGGGGCAACCAATATGCAGCGAACGTCGTCAATGCGTTCATGAAGGTAACACCTATCCGAGAACGGCTTAATTCTCTGTAGAATCTCCTTCTTCAGTGGTTCGTTTGCGCTTTCGGCCATTGGCGCCCCATCGACATCTCTTGGTTCGACAATCAGCACGGGCGTTGGCCGTTCCGAGCCTATCACCACAGCTGCTTCAATGAGGTCCTTGCCGCACGTCTGCATCGCATTTGCCTCTATGGAAGACGTGTCGCAGCGGAAAGCACCCTCCATTTTGATCCAGTCATCAGTCCTTCCCCTGCCGAGATACCTGCCAGGAAGCACTTCCTCAAACAAATCGCCGGTGTGAAACTTCCCAGTCTCGGCATTGCGTAAAGACACGTCGGGGCAATCTGCAGATGCGGGAGGCACCACCAACTCCACTAGCGTTTGATCTGGGCTGTCTTCGTCGTCAGAAATTGGAACGAACTCGTATCCCGTTCCGTCAAGCGGCTGCACAGAGAGTTGGTTGTTTTCATCAAATCCCTTTGAAAGCATGGTGATTCCGACTTCGGTGCAAGCAAAACTATTGGTCAGCCGGATATCTTGTTTCCACGCCCAGTTTTCGGCATCGGAGCTGAGGGGCAGCCCGCTGCAGTATATGTCCTCGATTCCTTTCAGAGTGATCAGGAGTGCAGGGTCTTGGCGGGACTCGTCGAAGAACTTGGACAGGAACGACGTGAATATGTTTAACATTGTTAGGCCGCATTGCGAGACCATCTGCTGTAGCTCGTGGGATGAGTATGGCATTTGCGTGGGAACGATGATGCACCCGCCTCTATCGAAATATGCTAGCAGAAGTAAATAGCTCGCCATGTGGCAGAAACTTCCACTGTAGCATGCCCCGTCAGCATGCGTGTCTCAATCCCGGGATCGGGGCATGTTGGCTTACCCGGCGGAGACAACCTGTTGCTTTTCCGAAGGCAACGGTACCTTGACTTGGTTCGTCTTAGTTATTGCAAAGTCAATCCATTTCACGCTGAGAGGCACCAGTTTCGGGCTTCCAGATGTAGAGCCAGAAGTGTGGAAGATCATCATAGTGTGGTCTGGATCCAGCGACGGTGTCAAAGGAGGCAGTTCCGGTAGGGCATCCAGGCCCCTTGCCGACAAATCTGGGCTGAAGAAAACAGGAAACGGACTGTCCATGAGGAGAGACGCAAAACTGCGATCTGCGATGAGCGCGACTGCCCCCGCACGATGGAGAATCTCATACACCACAAGAGGATTTGGCATCCTTATAGACATAAGTTGCGGCGTGAAGCCAGCTCTGGAAATGCCAAGAATTTGAAGCAGATCCGAGTAGGTCGTGCCTTTTAGCCTTGGGAATGTGTCAGTAATAGACTTTTTTTTTTTTTTTGTCTAAAGGTCGTCTGTCATAATAGTTTTGTGTATGCCGTCAACCGTACTCACCAAATCCCAACCACAGAATGCCTCTCCCATCCTTTACTCGAGAGCTCATGTGCCCAATACCTGGCACAGGTCTCGACATCTTTGTGCAGTTGAGAAAAGGTAACATCTTTCCAAATGGCCCCGGATGAATCGTTGGAGGGAATTTTTAGGGCGGGCAGCGATCCATGCTTGATGGCGCTCGATTCTAGCAATGACAAGTGGGTTCGCAGGGCTGCCATTATTTTGAGTGAGGGTATTCAACCGCGCGGCTTGCTGTGCTGGTCATGCCTAAAAGCAAGTTTTGATCTCTTTTACCTGTCCAATTTTTTCCACGGCAAACGTGCCGCTTTTATAGACCTAGTTGAGCGGTCATCCGCGGTGGCAAGTAAGCAGTGGCGCGGTAGGTGAGTAGTGCTTACATCCCCGCGGTTCCGAGGTAGAGTCGGTTCGGATGACGATGTCTGTCGCCGTGCGGCCCACTCAGTGATTTCGTTGTGGTAGTTACTCCGCATTGTTGTTCTGTATCATCAGGAAAGCTTCTGGAAAGCCATCCATTTCGAGGTGCTAGCGAAGGCATCGTGCCGCGTTCACCCTGGTTGGCCACATACAAAGCAACATCCACACCCACCAGTCGCGTTGTGGGTTAGCGGCAAGCACCGAAATTCACGGTCACTCAGAATACTCACCACGATCCGAAGCAAGTCAGGGTATAAAAGCACCCCAAGTTTCAGAAACATGGCAGACACTTTTTTTCCCCTTGATGGCTCGGTCTCAAAATAATATAACCTCCAGAATGGTTCGAGTTCTTCTCACAGGTGGCAATGGCTTCATAGCCAGTCACATCCTCGATGTCCTCGTTCACAAACGTTACAGCGTGGCAATCACCGTCCGCACCAAGGAGAAAGGCGAAAAGGTGCTCGCGCGTTACAAAGGACATGGCAGCGTCGATATTTCCATTTTTGTAGTTCCAGATTTTACCGTTCCCGGAGCATTCGACGACTGCTTCGCGAACGGCAACGCTTTTGATGCCGTCCTGCATGCAGCCTCTCCTTTCAAATACTCCGTTACAAATATTCAGAAGGAGCTGCTGGATCCCGCTATAGTCGGCACCAAGCTGCTATTAAAAGCCATTTACGACCACGCGGAGTCGGTGAAGACCGTGGTTCTGACCTCTTCATTCGCGGCCATACTGGACAGCTACAAACCCAACGCCATTCCGCACCACACCTACGACGCATCTCAGTGGAACCCCCTTACTAAAGAAGACGCCCTCAAAGACACGCTGAACGGATACCGAGCCAGCAAGCTGTTTGCGGAGCGCGCTGCTTGGGATTTCATGGACACCCACAAGCCGGCCTTTTCCTTCGTGTCCATATGCCCGACTCTGGCTTTTGGGCCGATAACCCAGCCTCTAGACGGTCCAGAAGCGCTCAATACATCTAGCCAACGTGTTTTCAATTTCGTCAAAGGATCCTGCAAGTCGCAGATGCCCGATACTGGCGTATCGTTCTTTCTGTGGATCGACGTGCGCGATCTTGCCTTGGCGCATGTCAAAGCCGTGGAGCTGCAGTTTGCTGCGCCGGAAAGTCGCAGGTACTTGCTCACCGCAGGCTATTTTACTAACAAGGAGGTTTGCGACATCATTGTTAGACACTTTGGAAAGTACAAAGGTGTCCTGCCGAATTCCGCCGGAGAAGGTGGGTTCCCGGAGGAAGGTGTCTATAAGTTTGACGATGAGCAGGCAAGAAACGAGTTGAAGATAGAGTATACGTCGCTGGAGAAAAGTGTCGTAGACACGGTCAATTCGTTGGAGGCGCGCGGGTATGTTTGAGTTTTACACGACGGAGTAGGTGGTTTATTCCCATGCAGCCATTTTCGCATGTAGCAACAGACTTGGAAATCTGTATTTTGTTGTTCGTCATAAAAATAATCCATACTTTCCGACGCATTGCTGTTTCTCACAGAAGGTGTCAGTTAAACTTTCGTAATTTTGCAGAAATGACAACCATGCAAAAGGGTGGGGTTGAAGAGGTCCGACGACAGAGCAGTCCGAGCTTCCGATAACACCTTTTCCCAAGGCTTACGTGTGTTAATTTGACTTGGCGGCCTGATTAAAATGGTACGTGACAAACGAGACCAAAGGATCCCAGAATATCCTTACCTCGTGCACGGATGGCCAAATATGGTCGCACTCGTTCTAGGCCATGGCGCATCCAACTGTATCGATCGCCGACAAGGACCAACCCCAGCTGCAGACACAAGTTGCGTCGCGGCAAAAGCTCAAGTCTAGACATCGTTGCGCGTTTTTCAGGCCAATCTAGCCCCCGGTGCGATGTCGCTGAAGAGTATCCGTTTGTGACCAGAAAGCCGGACAAGCACAAACAGTATGGGGGAGCACAGCCCGGACAAATCGTCTTGGAGGCCGAATTATTCGCGCGACTAATTGTGCACAGCTTCGTGCCGGCTTGTATGACGGGAACACGCTTGCGACGAGAGACAATCGCAGGTTAATTGAGATCCTAGATTGGTGCGACGGAAGCGAACTGCCATGCAAGTTGGAGTCGGAATGAATCATGACGGAAGCCGCAAACTGAGCGATCGGGCATTGTTTTAGCAGCAAGGGCGTTGCCGCAGTTGCGAGAGAAAAAGCAGAGTCTCTAGCGGACGGCGAGGCATTCAGTGTCTAGCATAGCTCCCCGGTACCCTCTCGCGCATCGTGGAGGGCGTTGGGGTAGTGGGTAGAGCAGGTGCGGTGCTTCCTGCTCGGGGCATGATTGATTCGACAGCGATGCGTCTTACATCATTAAAAAAAAAAAAACCATGGCTGAGCGTCGATTTCTTTTGTGTGGGATTCGGAAACACAGGTATGCGCTTCTACGGGAAGCTCGGGAGCAGTGATGATGGCGGCTCTCGAACATCATAGGAGCTACCGTCCGTCCGGCTGTCTCTAATTGTAACCCCCGGTGCTACCGCAGCACCACCCTGGGGTTAGTTGACTAGTCAGTGTCCTCCGCGGGGTTCAATTGCGCCTCTGAGCTGCGCAATTATCATTCAAACAAGCCGGTTGACTAATCGAATGCATCTTTTGGTAGGGAATGCCGTGCACTAATCATCCGTTCGTACCGACTATTGCGGGATCCAGATGTCAGAGAAAAGTTCCAGAGTGGCCGACATCCCACTACATGCGCGGAGTGCAGCCTTGTTACTCCGTACCCCGTACAAAATTAGAAAAAAAGAAAAAAACAGGGGCGGGGAATAAAAACGGTCGCAAGATCATGGTTGGGTTGCATTGCGGGATATGTCCAAGAAGGGTAACTATATAGCCGAAGAGACAAAGTGACCAAGTAAGGCTAGTGCCATCTACTCTTAAGCCCCGATTCGATCTCGGCAATGCTGACTGCATTGTAACTAAAATGCACAGTGATCCAGCCGGATGCTACGTCAAGACAACTACGACGACAGCACAGCGTAGCATTCAGACGTAAATGTCTATGCGGGTTAGCACAATATGTTCAGATCGGGAAAGTCTGGTGGATGTGGCCTCTCTCGGCGAACAATCTAGGTGAGGATAGCATCGGTTATGTTACCATAGCGGGTATATAAGAGCGTGCTGATCTCCCAGATTGCTTCATCCCATCTGAGACTGAGATTATCAAGCAGAACTCGCAGGAACGACTCTCAACCATGTATATTCCTTCCACTCTTGCAGCAGCTATTGCTGTCCTCGCCGCAGCGGGCGGTGTCAACGGATTTGACACCGTGTCCAACGTCCAGCACACCTTCTTCGGAGGTAAGTTAGTTGGTCCCGAGCCCACAGCGTCCGTAATTTACTTACGCGATGGCCTGCACAGACCCAGACAACAACGGCGGCGGAAACGCCATCGCGTACAACTGCGGTCGAGGCTATACCGCCCAGGGAAGTGGCTCGTACAACGACCCCCTGACAATGGCCAGCGTTCCCGGCGCCTACAACAGGTGCGAGATCGTCTGGGACCCATACACCAAGAAGTACCTGCGCAATGAAGACAACTGTGCTACTTGCAGCGGTAACCAAATCGACATCTGGACGGGCGGTGGTGGAAGCAAGAAGGCGCAGCTTGCGTGTGAGAGGAGACTCACGCCGAACCGGGGACATAACGTTATTCGTTTTGGGTCCAAGACCCACCAGGCAAACAGTAAGTAAAAGCCATCGGGCGGTACGGCTCTAATATTCGTTTAGCTAATTCGTTCTTTGTAGCTGCTCGTTTGTGGGACGGATCCTGCCACCCAGAAAACGTCTACCCTGATGCAAACTAGAAAACTGGAGAAAAAACATGCTGCGGCAGAGAGCATCAATGGTTCAGATTAGATGGAAACAGTAGCACAATAGTACATATATTCAATAGTGTATAAAATTGGAGTAGAACTCGAGTATTAAGTCTTCCAATGTTCGTACTATTTAGGTCACTCGTCCTGTGGTACCCTTGCCTTCGGGCAGATACCTGAATTGCCTCTTAAGATTGCCTTGAAGCTAATGACCTTTTTTTCTTGGTTAAGTTTTTTTTTTTCCTGTCACTAATGGACTCATCTTAATTTGTCGGTTGGCGCTATTGCGGCGGGCTATACCCTGCCAAGGAACATTCACCAACAATTCGATGTTCGCAGTATTGGATTTGCCTCGTGTAGCCTCATGTGACGCTTAAGCATATTTGATACATAGATTTCTAGTGTTAAGTTGACTTAGTAGCTGTGCAAAGCTGAAACATAAGTACTATTACTGCTTTAACTGAATTGGGGAATGAACTCAGCTGCCTTCGACAATCTTTGGACGCTTCCTGTTGCAGGTGAGCAGCTATGGTAAGTCTGATTCAGTAGAATTCTCTTTATATTCTAGCTGGAGAAGTTATCAGCTTCGTAACCAATTCCGTCATCAATGCCAGCATATATGATTCAATGAGACATCCAGGGTATATGACGACACTAGATCGTACCACCGAACCCACCCATTGGTGGTGCTACCGATTTCCGCTCAAGATTGCATGATGTAGATTCGGCGTTCCTGAATGGAGCAATGAAGATAATGATGACAAATGAAGTATCGATGCTCATAGGAAAACAAAGCCCGGATCCGTATTAATTTCAGATCAGCTTAAGGAAAGTCAAGTCTAAAACACTCGACTTCCGACTTAAATCTTTTCAAAGTAAGAAACGATTCCACTAAGAGCGACTCGTCTATCGGGAGATTTTCTCGGCGCCTTAAGGGACTTGGCCGGAGGACAAGCTTGTCTGAAGTTGACAAAATGGTGTTGGCCTCGCGCTCTCGAAGACGTCGATTCAAACACTCTGATGAAAAAAGCGCAATTGAAGAAATGCTAGCGCAGAAAGAGCATGAAATACTGGATCAGGTTTACGACCTTGGACGTCACAAAGACGTCGATGTTAAAAGGCGTAGCATTTCCACTTAGTGTCGATTGGGCAGCTTTCCTGTTTTGTCACAGTCGCCACCGCGCACAACTTCCATACGATAGGTCGGATCCGGCGAGCAAAGTCAAGACAAAGAAAAGACGTATCAAGAGACACGAATCATAAGAGCCGGGTTATTTGTGTTATACAGAAAAAGCTCCTGAAGTCCGTAGCAATTTGTCAATGAAAATTTAGGTAAACTTACGAACGGAATCCAATTGGCGCTGTTCTCCTCGGCAAATCTGGCGGGACATGTCGCTGCTTTTGGCGCCGCCAATAGTGAGAGGCTAAGACACAGCTTTTGTTGGAATAAATAGGAGAGGTTCAAATTGATTTACATTGATGGGAAGAGCTGTGTTACAGCGATGATGGATGATGGATTCCTCGCCTGACGGCCCTGTCCAAATCCCCCTATAAATCCCCCTACAATCTAAGACACGCCTGTCTTGGATTCCTGCCTCAGGCACAGAGACCACGTATCCTTTCTCTCACTGCCCGTGTATCCACGCATCCACCCACACACACGAGTTATCCAACAACAGTCATTCTTGAGTTGAAACCATCGTCACAGTTGAGAGACTCGCGTAGCTGTACTTTGGATATTAGCTTACCAAGCCACCTATATAGAGCTGAGCATGAACTAGCCAACCGGACCTAGATTCGCATTTCTCTCGGGTATGTTGAGTCACTTCAGCGCAATCGAATTTCATTTTGTGTCACTTTACGCGAATTTAGTTGACATGCTTTTCACTTTGTCATTTGGACACGTGCCACTCAACACACCTTCATCCAGCCAGCTCCTCATCCATAAGCTGAACTGCCTCATCCAGAGCTTTCGCATTGTCAAAGTCAACGATGAAAGCCCATCTCGGTAGTAGTTTCTCTTTGAGCTTAGCCAAGTCAAGGCCCGTCTCCCCTCCCCGGCCGGTCAAGATCATTCCCGTTTCACGACTCGACTCTACGATGCGCTGGGTTCTGGGCCGCCGAACTTGATCGTATACCCGCAGGGCAACGACCGCCTGCGCCGTATTCTTGGAGCGACCGAGCAGAGTAGATAGGACCAGAGTGTCCTCTATGGACATGTCGCAGCCGGCGCCTTGCCATGGGGTCGTGGCATGGGCAGCATCGCCTACAACACAGATGCGACCAGACACGTAGGTGCGAGTCGGCGGTTGGTCCCAAAAGTTCTTGGCTGGCTGCTGCGGTCGGTAGCACAGGAGCTGATGACACTCGAGTTAGCAAGGATTTCCCAGTGTTTGTTGACACAAGAATGGGCGGACAAGCGTATTCCTCCTCGTTGAACATACCTCATTCACAGCTTTGTTCAAGTGAGGCGGCCAGCCCCTGTAGAAGAACTCGATATCCTCGACGCAAACCATTCCATACAGTCCATCGGAACCTTGACACTCCTCTTCGTAGATGATGGCTTGCACCAGTCTGCTCCGACCCAAGACACTGTGCAATAGATAAGTGTCGTTGCCAACCCATATATACTCACGCGAGTCTTCGATATCGACCGGCCCCTCGCCGATAATCGACCCGCCATCTATGTACGTCATAACGGTCCACCATCCGGCATATCTTGGATTCGCCGCGGGATCATCTGGACCAAGAACAATCTTACGTACCGTGCTGTGTATGCCGTCGGCGCCGATGAGGATATCACATTCATGGGTCGACTTATCTTTGAAATGCAAAGTTAGAGGCCCACTTTCACCTCCTTCTACATAATCAAGTTTCTTGAAAGCATGCATACGCTCTGTTTTCGCCTTGGCAAGCAATTCCCTCAGGAATTCAGAGCGATACACGATGCTCGCCAGGGGCTGTCCGTCCTCAGCTCTTGCCTCATCAATCACGTTGTCTTGTCCCTCCTCGTCTTGAGCCAGCATGAAGCACGCATCCATTTGAGGTTTCGCTCCAGCTCGTTCGAGGCATTGAGCTGCCGAGTCGCCGATGAGTTTGAGAGCCGCGAGGCCATTGCGGCCTACTCTAATTCTAGCGCCAACCTCGCCGAACTCAGCGGCCGACTCGAAGATGTGCACATCCAAATGTGGATAGTCTAGTAGAGCGTGCAGGAGTGAGGCACCAGCGAGGCCTCCTCCCAGGATGGCAATTCGAATAGACTCGGACATGACTCAGCTTGTAATGAATGGTATTAGGGCTGGTACGATAGTGTCAATAGAGCCCCTTTGGGGTTGTGGATGTGCCGTCCTGTATGTCTTTAGAACAGATACCAAGTAAACACTGTTGAGTTCGGTTTTTTACTCAACCGCCCGTCGGTGTAAATGATGGTTGAGCCTGGCCTTAGTGAAGAGCCAACGTGATGATGTTGGTTGCTTTAGCCACATGCCGTCATAAGCGGGCCAGCAATCATATTTATATGGGTGGCGGTGGCAAAAGTACCATGGCGGCTACACGATTATTACAGATTCACGATACCGTGCGTGTTTGTGCTCATGATTGTGTCGGCGGGGTCGGAGATTCTCAAGCAGACTCACAGTTACAATTGTTCGTCTCGCTTTGTCCTCGGTTGGCCGCAAGCACTACCTCGCTTCGCCTCACCGGTGTGATGGTTTATGATTTGCATTTGGCAGTTTAGCGAGAGAAGATCCGTTCTCAGAAAGGGCACGTAGAAGAGTTGCAACCAAAGTGGCAGATAACATGTTTATGACCATGTCCTTACAACAGGGCGATTACATGGGATTACATTTGTTGGTCAGATGAGTCCACAAACGACCCCCAATGCACTGCCACTTTCATGATCATGTATTTAGAGAACATACGAAACCAGAGGTGGGCGGATGTTGCGCCGAGAACTAGAGGCACGGCTCAGCTGGTGCCTAGACTTGGGTCAGTTGTTTTCGGAGCAGTGTATCCATAAGTTGAGTAGATCGGCAGGCGGCAGTATTGACTTTGCAGGAGTTGAATGAACCAGGGTTAGCATATTTGTGAAAGATGTGCTCTGTGTTGTGACAATAAAAATCACGTATCAATAGAATAAATAGATCATTCATGACACGATTGTGTCTGTGTTTCAGCGCATTGTATGTGAAAGTCTACCGGTAGTATTTTGTCGACCCAAAACACACATCCACAATTCACGTGTACCAGCGTCTGACACACAACTAGGAACGCTTCGTCAATTCTGTGAAAGGTTCTTGCAGAAACCTTCCGTACTTTGTAGAGACCTCATGTGTAATGAGATCAAATGGTCTGACAGCTTGCCCGATGAATATCGGGTTACTGTGCACAGCCATAGCTGGCTGGAGCTGACCATTGCTAAATAGCTTGCAATCTTTCACCGCAGCCATGGGTTCTTGAGCCAATGATTCGAGCACATTGACAAATGTTTCTGTCATGGTTGAATGAGGGTCGAAGTCATCACTGCACCAAATGTTGAGCACATGAGCCCTTGAGGCGGATTAAACTACATCAACTGTCACATCATACAAGGTTGCTTAGCGCAGTTCTTCCAGGTCGTGGTGCAATTCCCTATGGAGTTGAGCCTGCTTTTCTCGACTCCCCTGTAGTTATGAGCAACTTGGAATAGAGGCATATTGCCTTCGCTTCTGTCAGGCCGTATCTCTTCCAACATGGCGGTAGATGGAATATTTGCATGGTCAAGGCTGTCAAGCAGAGTTTCGGTAGTATCCTCCAATAAATCTGAGAATGATTTACCCAAAGCGCCTTTGGCACGAATTGGCAGGATGTCGGCCAAATGCCCAACGGTGTCTCCAAATTTGCTTGTTAGATCGCGACCATTAAACACAACGCCGATGTATATGTCATCGATATTCAGAAGGCGGCAGAGGAGCACTTGCAGTGCTGACAAGTAAAACTGCATGGCGGTGAATCCAAGAGCTTGAGTTATTGCCTCAATTCGTTGCACCAATTCGTTACCCACCACCCTTTCGGTGAAGTTATGGCCATATGATCGTTGAACTCGTCTTATTTTGACTTTGGCATGAGGGAGAAATGGAAGGGGCTCGGGAATGGGACTAAGAAGCGTTTTCCAGTATTTCATGCTGTCATCAAACCCCCTGCCCTAGATGTCGTTGATTTGCTACCGGGTAAAGTCAAGGTATAAAATGGGGTTGGGAGTCAATGTTTCAAATTGGTACGCGCGGCTAACATCACTCATGCGGTGAGCAATACTGAACGCGTCAATGGCGATATTGTGAAAGCCCAGAACAAGAGTATATGACTCTTTGTCATGAGTGACCAGCTTGGCTCGGAATGTATTCCCTGTAGAAAGACTGTACTCATGTTTAGCAATTTCGTCGAATACCATCTGCACATCGGCTCTTGCACTCTCCTTTGTTGATGACAGCCGAGTGACTCTAGAGGGCATGTCTCCCTTTATGACATGCTTTTTGGGCTCTGAGTTGCTAGAGCCTGCCAGGAAATATGTTCGCAAAGCATCATAATGAAGCATGGTGGCATCAAATGCCCCGATAAACCTCTCTGTACTCAACAGACCATTAATATCAGCTCTCACAGTAAGGTTGAACAATAATTGACAGCTTGACACACTTTTAGGTAGAACCATCCTGTTTGCACATATGACAATACTTCTGATCAAGTGTGTTTCAATCGAGGCTTAACGTCGTCAGCGAGGATCGGCGATAACCCATTGGAGTGTTCGGAAGGAGTCGCAGATGCATTGTCTGTTGTCTCATGCCCAGATGTTTTGGCAGCGCGCTGTGAGTTGCACAAGGGTTGTGCAATGATCTAGATCATATGCTTCAAAATGCAATGCAATATATTCAATAATCTGTGTCTATCTAAGAAGAGGAAGCAAGTCAGGGAGAAAGCCCTGATATTGTCGTATAAATATCGTGGCCAAAAGGTGGTCGACCACGTGACCTGCTCTGTGCTTCCTATTGTGCTTGACCGAGGGATTCTAACACAACCCTTGACGAACGACTCTGATGACATAAGCCCTCCTTTTTATAGCACTAATTCTCATGTCAGCACTAGGCCGAACCCGTCGCAAGGAGCGCTGCAGATTTTACAATGTCCCAGAATGGAATGCGGCAAGCGGGTACCGGATCCGGCCAGGCTAACGGCACGAGTGACAACCCCTTAGCCGCTGACTTGTTGGTCAACTACTGTGGTATGGATAAAGACAAGTTTGATCGCTGTATTGTTCATTCTATACTTCATCAACAATATGATACGCCAGCTTTTATTCTTTCATCAAGTCTGATGTCGGTAACCACCCAAAACGGTAGACAGGTGTACTTAAACATGAAGAATCTCTTTTGTCACGATTTGAGCAGCTCACACCGCGAGATCTTGGAGCTTGGCTTTTAATTTCAGAATTGCAATTAGTTTCTTAGCCCCCTTGATGGTGTAATCAAAATTGTATTTGTAGCCGCTGTTATTAGAAGCAATTGCACGGGTTCAAAGTCTTCGTGCATTGATGGTTGGAACAGTGTTACGATATTAATGGATAGAGAATTCTTCCTCTGATAGCCTCGTTTAAGTTCCTTATTTATACCCCAATAATCTGAGATGCCCTTGACGGTCTTGATCTCGCAAAAAAATGTCCTTGTCGTATTTGACTTACCCTAAGGTTGGATCGTTGTGGTAAATATCCGCAACATGCAAGGCCGCCATCATGGATAAGAAAGACGGGCACCCGCGGGCACCGCGGGCACCGCCAGGTTTCTAACTCCATTCTGGATCAGTTCCGGATTATTTTCCATGACATAGGTATCGCTAATATTAATTCCCGCTCGCTGTTGGCTAGTAGATACGGATTAGCAGAAAGAAAGATCAGATAGAAGAAAAGAGGTAGCAGAATCCATCCAACCTAATATGCAATTTTTGTTTGGCCACAGCTAGACTTCTACCGGCTCAACCACAGCAAAATCTGTAAGCCTTGCACAACAAATTTGCAGGGCCATGGGGTAAGGGATGGAGACCCCATATGTGAGCTTCCATTCATTGGAGCTGCTGTCTAGCTCTTTGCTTCGTACATTTGTCATCTCGCCCTCTTTCTTTGTCTGGTAGGTTTATATACGTAGCTCCACTCACTGTGAGTCAAAGGCTCGTTTCGTCATACCTTTATGTGATTACATTTCCCATTCACACAATGACAGATCAGGGCCGTGGCCGAAAGTGGGGCGTCTGATCTACTTATCTGAACCAACATTACGGAACACAGCTGCCAAGAAGCATCATGCAGGCCACTTCTTTTCTATTCTTCGCCCGCTCGTATTCGTACTCAAAGCCCACCACCTTATTTTTGGCCCATGAATTGGCCCGGCCGAGACCTAGAAAAAGGCCGGGGCGTCCTACTACCATCACCACATGCTGTATTGCCCAATATCATAGCAACATTCACGACGGACTTTTCACCATCTAGTTCTGCTCACTTCCTTCCTTCACTACCCATCCACCTTTTGCACCAGGACGCCTTGACGGAGACGCAGGAGGCAGCAAAGGATCAACCATGGAAAGCCCAATTGTGGAAGCGTTGGAGGCCCACCCCTACTATCCTTTAGGCGTGAGCATTCCAAAATACGTCGGCAACACCATGGGCGCCTTTAACGTAGTGTCCACGTTCTGTTTGGGCTGCGGCGCCATTTTTGCGATGACCTATTTGCTTGCCGTGAGGCTCAGACCTGCTATTCACCTTTATACACTGCTCCTCACATTTTGGCGGGTCTTGTGTGGTAGCATTCACTTGTTCTTTGAGGGTATGTTTTGCTCGCTCAGCTCGACGGTGTTCTTGCGTCCACCATGTCCGTATGCTAAACATTGACAAGGCTACTTTTCTTACAACCATGTTGACATGGCCGCTAAAACCGACCTTTTTGGTCAGCTCTGGAAGGAGTATTCCCTCTCAGACTCGCGCTACCTGACCCAAGATCCCTTTCTTGTCTGCATGGAGTCCATCACTGCCTTCCTCTGGGGGCCAATCGCCTTTTTCATCGCCTACGCCACCGTCACTGACCATCATTGGAGATTTCCCCTCCAGTTGATCGTTAGCCTTGGCCAGCTCTACGGACTTCTCCTGTACTATGGTATTTTTTGGTACAATGAGTTTGTTAACGGGGTCGACTTCTCCCGCCCCGAGCGGTACTACTATTGGGCCTACTACGTCCTATGCAACGCCTTTTGGATATTCATTCCCTTCTGCCAAATTATGTACTGCGCTCATACCTTGGCAGATGCATACAAAAAGACCAAGATTCCAGCCAAGAAGCATGAATAGAGAGATGCATAGGGGCCATGCAAGCGTTTGCTGGGTACGGTGTATATCGAAACCTGTTTTCAATTACAGAACTCTTGGTGAGAGGCGTCGGGTTTTATTGATCTTGATATGATACTTAGTATTTTCACCTGCCAACAGAGTCAATGGCCCTTTTTTTGCCTTTTCCTTCAATGCAGACATGCCACTTAGTCTTGGGTCGCTAAACAAAACAAGATGCGCTTTCATGCTTGCTGGTAGGATTTGCGGTGCGAATTCCTGGGGCTGACTGAAGATCGCTCGGATCTCATAAATAATAAAGGCAAATCACGCTTGACATCGTTGAGCCTGCTAGTGTACAGTACTCGTCTATCTCGATTTAGCTGTGAAACCATGATGCATTCATTTATATCATGTTATTTATTCTAAGATTGTCCTATAAAATGGTTTCTCCGGGGAAGTGCTAATTTTGCTTTGCATTAATGTAACCTAGATCTTCCATTATTAATGTTACATTATGAGTATAGTGTGTGAGCGGGAAAATGCCTCTTTGCTAACGGAATCTGTGGGTTGCACAGGGTGTGCAACAGGTGATCTAGATCAACTGCTTCAAAATAGAATATATTCAATAAGTCGGGTCTATCTAAGAAGAGAAAAACAAGTCAAGATATGATGCCTACGATACACGTATAAATAGGGTGGCCGAAAGGTGACCACGTGACGATATCCGTGCTCTTGTTGTGTGCTTGGCGGCAAGATTCCAACAGAATCGCTCTCACGTGGATTGTGGACTACACTAATTTGGTCGACTTAAATAAATTAACTATAGTGTGCCTAGCCTAACTATCTAGGCAAAGTAACAAGTTTCTCCTTTGTACTTATTATTTCTTCAATTAGAGCTTTGCTCTGATGTCTAATATGCTTAAATTACTTTATTAAGGAGCACTTATATGTAATAACCTTAAACCAAGAAACCTTAACTATTCAATCTCGTTATATATAAGATTACTATAAATTAATTCGAGTTGTTTATTAATCCTATTGCCACATCGAAGTTGCGTTGCTAGTTGTGTGCCAGAACACTCGTATGTTCTGTCTGGTTGGTGTGCGCGCTTTGGGTCGGCAAAGCATATGCAGAGCAATTTCCTGAAATTATCTGTCGGCCCGTCCCATGGCAGGTATCTAATTATCCATCAAGCATGGGTCCCACTAAAAATCGTCTGTCGAGCTGAGCCAGTTACGCCAGGTCTTGACATAGCCCGTGAGAGACCGTGTGTCTGTGTTCAGATGTGTCCCGCTAACAGAATGTGCCGTACTAGCGTGTTGTGTTTCAGTGATAGGCTGTACCACTGAGGAGTACCGCTCCGTATATTGAGTAACCGCGCTAGCTGATCTAGCTGAATCGAGTTTGGCGAAGCGGTCCGTAAGGTAACAAATTCTTCAATTGGAAGCATAATGCTAATTCTTCACATAGTTTATAATTGCTGTAGGTAGGTACAATTTAAAGGACAATTCAGGTAAATTGGACAGATCGCTATAAATGTTTGTGGAATGTTAGAGCATACATCTTCATCGCAGCATTAGTTACCATCGCTACAGCCCTGGTGGTCGCATATCCCAAAGATCATTAGTTCGGTTTAAATGGTTTAGGCGTCGTCAACAACTGAAGCAGTTGACAAAGTGCCGTCGCTGGCGACTCTTTAGCAAGAAAAGTTCCAGGCGCCGGACCCGATGCTAGGTTGCGACACGAAAAGTGCCTTGGGGGGAATCCCCTGTTCGTGCTGGTTGTGTTGCTTTCTGGAAGTCAACTGGCTGACTGGGCCCTATCGATCTCTGCCAGTGCGAATGTAAGATTGTCGGATCGAGGCTCGATTCGTCAACAGGGCATATTCTACTAGCAGTATGATAATAAATCAGTGAAAACAAAACAAACGATCATAATAGCTTACTTGATCTACGATTTGTTGCGAAAACCGCAACCTAGCTACGGTGAACATCATCTTTTACGTAAAATTTAACGCATATATCACGGTCCTGAAAGTCTTCATGGCCCTCCTATTATTTACCCTGACGCTCTGCAGCATATATGCAGGTATATAAACACGTTGTGTCTTTGTGATAGCAGTACCTGTGACGTATTTCAGATTGTGTGGGCACATGACTCATCATTCGTAGATCGTGGGATAAGTTGCAATATCTTCAAAAAGTGGAATGCATTAGTCTGGCGCGCACAAATGCTGGGATGGTGCCACTTGACAAGCCCGTAGGAACCTTTCTCATCTAATAGCCGGCGAATAAATGCAAACATTATTGCTTCCGCTTCAAAATGACCTTGCTTCGCGGGGGGTAAAGAAAAAGATGGCTGAGATGTGACTCTGACATCGCATTAGATATCGAACCATCCGTCCTGATAGTTAACCAATATCTAGTCGTGCTGTGAATAGTGTCGAGACAACGTCCCGAGATTCGCTTCTTCGATTAAAGTTGCCCAATTTTAACTAAAAGCTTTGAGATACGTCAAATCACAGTATTTTATCCCCCTTTACTCGCTTCGCTAAACAGCATAATCGCATTTTGACAAGGCATGAACATGTCGCACACAAGCACGCAACGGCGATGTGTGAATTACTAAGTACCATCCAAAATTCAAATAGATGGCTTAGACAGTACAATTTACAGTGCCCAAAATTACAAAGCACATATCACATTCCACTGGTGCAGCACATTAAGACCATTGTTGCCGTAAATTGCGAAAATTGCCGATATCCTCCCCGGAAGCTTTTAAGTATATACATTCTCTGAGAATGGGAGCGCGATAAGATACATGCTCCGCTTTCCAGATAAGAAGAAATGTAAAAAGAGCTATTTATATCGCAGGTCTTACTCTCTCTGTGGTGTACGTAGCTAAAGGGATCAAGGTTTCAAATTCAACGTTCGACATCCGTCACCTGACCATCCGTAGTCTGGCTTCTCTTGGGGTTTAGGGTCTTAGGCGGGTGTTGCTGAAAGACTAGCTCCAATTCGTCGTTCTCTACATTCGGCCCATCGTAGTTGGAAACGCTGGACGAATCAACATGGAACGATCGAGTCATCACAATTTCACCGCCCTGAGATTCCATGCGTCGAGAGCTACTACCCTGCTTAAAATACGACGACCCTCGGGTCTTCTGCATGTAGAGCGTATTCATTGCGGGTAGACAGGCGCAGATGAGGCCAATGCCCACCTCGGCATTACTTTGTTCGAGTTAGTTACAGTCCATTTCGTATTGTAAGTAGAGAGTTAAGCTTACCCTGAGAGAATCACTTTGATGAAAACAATGGTCTGGTTGATAGAGTTGCGCTCCTGCACAATCATGACAAGTCGATAGACAGTAAACGCGGTGGCAATTCCTCCCGCGCAAAGAAGTCCACTGACACGCAGTCTCTTCCTTCGAGGCAATTGAAGAGACCAGGTCAGCGGCGTTGGCAGCAGCAAAATAACCAGATCGCTTGTAACACTGATAATGGCGTCCGAGGTTATGATAGCGCTCTGGTTCATGCATTTACTCGTTTGTCCCTGCCAGTACGCGGAAATGGGCCAGCAGATGAAGATCTTGATGAACAGCCCGGAAACGTAGTATATGAACAGCAGGCCGATGAAGAAGTACACGCCGATTAACGTCTTTTTGTGCACTGTGCCGAATACTCGGATAATGATGATGAGGAGGGCGAGTTTGACGCTGAGCGTCATGGGGGCATAGAAAATTGTTGCTGCATATCCGGACTAATTATCCGCCACGTCAACTAGGAAAGCTTTGATGAGGTGCCAATGTTTCCAACTGCGTACCTTGAAGAAAGACTGGATCTGGTCTTGAGGAACCTCCCATTGGTTTAATCCTCCTCCATGCGCAGAAGCTACCGAGTTTACCGTCAGCGACCGGCCTCCTGCGCCGTCAGTTTGAATGGGAGCTCACCGAAACAAGCTGTTGTGCAGTACCCTATCAAAAGAAACTACTCTTGACTGTTAGCAGACGGGATCTTGGCGGGAAATCGCGACGTGCCATACATAGGCTACGTAGGTTGCATCTGTAAATCGTGTTAGCGGCGAACGGGATGTTGTAGCGATGGGGTTGGATAAAGTTGCGTCTACTCACAGTCGTCTAGAGTAACGTCTCCTCCTAGTATTCTTGACTTGGCATAGACCCTCGTCGCAACAAACAGCGTCGTGAACAGAATGGTGAGGCCTTGCGTTACGTAGTTTACCGTTCTCAAGACATCCTCGGGGTTGTTCAAGTCTGGTATAACGCCCTCGGGAGGAGGCGCAGCGCCGGGATAGCTCATCGTTTTGGCGGTATATGGTTTAAGTCCGAGCGCAGGCGTATAAATGCCTAAAATGCCGTGTTTTGCGTCGTAACCATTCAATTTCGCCGGGGAACCTGGGTATCTTATTGCTCCAACCGTCAAGCTTAACTACGAAAATTGACCAAACGAAGAAAAAAAAAAAAGAGAAAAGAAAAAGAAAAAGGCCAGGAGTATCGGCAGAGATGGTCAGGCATCTGGAAAAGAAAATATATTACAGGGCGCTCGGCATTTCAGCGGACAGGGTGCCGAATGGCTCCTGGAAGGGGGCGGAAGTTAACACCCAACCACCACCAGTTGGTTACACCCTGTCCACAGCCAAAAGTTACAGTTCGTTCTGAGAGCTCGGTTAGAGAGTTTTAGGTATTCGTTAACTCATTATGCAAGCCTGAAATTGAGTTTTGCTTATGCGGCAGGTCGACAAGCTGGATCAACGGGACTGCATGCATTGCCAAGTATACCGGGGTGGATAGAGTTCAAATGCGCTGGGTCTTGGGGTCCGGAACCAAACTTTTTCTCGAAATATCTAAAACATGTAGCGCCGGGCTCCAGCATTCTCCCAAGAAGGGAACTACTGCATGTGATGAGACCCACATTCGACGTGTATCATGTGTCATGACCCCGGTCCTGTGGCTCGCAAAAGCCATATTTTAAATGTGCAACTCCGGACTTGCTCCGTGCTGCTACACCGAATTGCAATCCATCTGAACAATACGAATTGAGTGGTCGCTCACGCTCCAATGCCAGCCTTGTCATTGGAGCGGGGAAGAAACCAAGTTTTCCAAAGGTGACGATGTGATAAACTACCTGTCATATTACACAACACCAATTCAACAGGCTGGGACGATCACTTCTCAAACCCCCATGCCTCCAGCAACTTGGCAGCTCATTTGTATGAGGCATTTGGCGTCCAAGTCGCGCAGGAATCACCTCCACAACATAACGGTCCAACACTCATCCCAAGTTTTACGACGAGCCTGCCATACTACATTACTGTGTATGATTGACCCACAAAGCTCGCGACGCTCCTCAGAGTTGACGTGTGTTGCCGCGATGGAGCGCGGCTAGGTCCTCATCGTACGCTACCGTAGAAGCCCCCTCTGCCAGCCCTGTTCATAGGACCGGCAATATATGACGCGAAATTTTCGTCCGACCCAGCGAATCTCCATCTCGGAACGAGTTACTAAATTGAGATTTGCAGACCGTGGGCAACGATCTGCGACAATGAAGCATCTCCTGGAGACTGGATGGGGGCGCCGCTCCGTATTCCCACAAAGCCCCCGTCAGAAATTCTCACGTCTCCATTTTCAAGCCATCCCGGCGTCCCACGCGGAAATACCAGTATTGATTGCATTGTCCAACGGTCCAACGGCTGGCAGGGATGCAATGTTGGAACCAGCTCCAATTGGCCCTTGGTATCGATTCCTTGTCTAGTGGAAAGACAACCCACTCACACAATTGGGCCCCCCGCGGGTTTCTAGCCTCGGTGGTGCCGGAGCATGGCGCGAGAATCCTACCCGTGAGACTCTGAAGCGTCTATGGGCCCTTTGAGCGCATGTCAAAATTGTTGGTGTGAGGTTAATGTCACTCGTTTGTGTAGCCATGACGGGTCTCCAATTATCTGGGCAGCACTCGTCCAAAACCTTTCGCCCTCAGAAAAAGTAAGTTCTATCATTAGATTCATTTAAATCCCTGACTGCTGCGGATAAAAATGGGCGAATTCATCGACATTGGCCGAAATTCGAAGCTGTTCCAGCCCTTATCGATCGGAAATGGCAAGATTGAATTGAAGCATCGAGTCATCCATGCGCCTTTAACTCGCAACCGGGGAACTCCTCTCTGCCCAACATCAACACCGGAGAAGCCAAACCGCGTATGGGTTCCGAACGATCATGTCGTCGAGTACTACAGCCAACGTGCCACACCAGGCGGCCTGATAATTTCGGAAGGCCTGCCGCCGTCGTTGGAGGTAAGATTGCAATTAGGTTTCAAGGTATAGTCTATCAATCCTTTGACTGACGGCGGCTCTCAGGGCAACGCCATGCCAGGCGTTCCCGGGCTATTCTTGCCAGAGCAAGCGGCAGGGTGGAAGAAGGTGGTCGAAGCGGTGCACGCCAAGGGCGGCTACGTCTACGCCCAGCTATGGCATTCCGGCCGAGCGAATATCCCGCAACTCACTGGAACGCCTATCATGGCGCCTTCCAGTGTGCCTTGGGATGATCCCAACGAGCCCTTCGTCTATCCCGCGCCGCATTCTTCGACGCCAGTCAAACTGTCCGAACATCCGCCGCGAGAGATGACGACAAGCGACATCGATAGAACGATGCGCGACTATTGCAAATCGGCTAAAATGGCAATGGAAGCCGGCTTCGATGGTATTGAGCTGCACGGCGGCAATGGCTATTTGCCAGAGCAGTTCTTGAGCTCCAACTCGAATAAACGCAACGATGAATACGGCGGTTCGCCTGAAAAGCGCTGCAAGTTTGTGATAGACCTGATGGAGAGGCTGGCTGAGACGGTCGGCCAGGATAACTTAGCCATCCGCCTCACTCCATTTGGCCTGTATAACCAAGCACGCAGCGAAAAGCGCGTTGAGACTTGGGGCCATCTTTGCCGTAAGCTTAAGGAAAGATTTCCCGCTTTATCATACGTCAGCTTCGTCGAACCACGCTATGAGCAAATCTTTTCAGAAGCAGAGAAACAGGTGTTCCTCGATTCCTGGGGCCTGCCCAATGTTGACTTAACCATGTTCAGGAGTATTTGGGGAAACACGCCTTTCTTCTCAGCAGGAGGGTTTAATGATACAAATTCGTGGGGTTTGATCGAGTCTGGCCAGTATGATGCGTTATTATATGGTCGCTACTTCATTAGCAATCCAGATCTTGTTGAGAGGTTGCGCAACGGCTGGCCCCTAGCCGACTACGACAGGTGTCGCTTCTATGGACCGTTTGACGACCCCGCCTTTAGGTATACGGATTATCCGGTGTATAAGGACGGTGTAAAGGGTATTAATAGTGCGAATGTCACGAAGTAGCTATTTAGAAGAATGGAACTTGAGATACTCAATACTTATATCACCTGTGGAGTGAGATGAAACGCTGGGCATCACTTATGAGTTTTGCCGAAATTAACTGTTATCTCACACAAGATATTTAAAATGAGACTTGAGCGCTTCGTAGAACTTATCTACCTTCCAACAGTTATTTAGAACAAATACTCTTGTGAGACCGAGAGGGCTCCGCGGCCATCATTGGCTGAGAGTCCCCACTTGGTACCTCAAACAACTTTGAGGAAGTTTAGTTCAGCAAGGATGTAGGAATTGTCATCAATCATAGATACAATTACCTATTACGCGTTAAAATAAAATGTAAAATAAAACTATCTTAGTTACCATGGTAGTCGCAGGCCCTTATTCAAGGAGGGAATTGTCTCATTCATGTTACCCACCATGTTTGTGTTCAATGCAGTGCGCTCAACTTCTGGACAATTCATCGATACGACACGTTAATTCACATCAAATCAAGGATACTACCATGTTTAATTTATATAGCAATGTGTATAGTATAGCTTAGTTAGGACATAAATGTCGTCCTTAAATACAGGCTTATGTCACATTGTGTGTTACAGTCTATATTCACTATACACCGCCTTTGAGCCTTCTGGCATAGTCGTAATAGAAGTGCTAAGAAGATACGCTACTTGAAGCTTTATGGCCAGGTTTCATAAAAATTTTTCTGGGCTGCTAAAAATTATATCATTTCGAGAATATCTAGTGTGTGGGCGAAAAAGAGCCTCTAGGGTGGCTGGAATGAATTCACGTCAGTTTTTGGACTTGACCGGTTTGGTCAGATCAAATGATATAGCTATAAGAAGGGGGTTGGTCCCTCTTGTTGCGAGATCATCGAACCAAGAAGTTTTCCCCATGTTCAAGAAGTGTATCTTGTCCGGAGCTTTCCTCACATGCCTATTATAACTAAATTGCTTTATTGAAGTACGCAGTAACTGGATAACCATCAGGTTAGCTGTCAGATTATTTGATCTTATCACACGTGAGGTCTCCACGAAATACTGAAGGTCACACACTCTTTGGGAGGTGTGATTCCAAGACATCCATCAAAGCTATCTCCACGCGCTGCTTGGGGCGCTCACAACCCTTTTCCTCGGGACTGATGATGCCATCAGACTCATACTATTAAGATTCTCGTACACAATGCAAGTCTTCTAGCTACTTTTGGCGCAGATGATAGATTTTTTATGAAGTTGTGTGTCTTATGCAGTAGAGTGTGGGAACTAAATAGACGTGGCTTACAACAAGAGCTAGCGTGCTCTAACAGTGATTAGAAATACTCTAGAATACGGTCCGGCGAATCCCACTTGTCCCTTGTCCATATTGGGTTAGAACAAAGCACATTCCGCAGCTAATAAATAAGCAAATGCTGCGGATAGACTAGCTGCATCCATCCGAATGACGGCAGGCAGGAGCGAGCAGGGGTCAGCATTCACAATGCTAACTCGCTGGAGATATCCTCTAGAGATGGTTGATCCCCGGGTATCCACAAATGTTGCATAACTTTAGGTTAGGCTTACCTATGAAGTTGCTTGTCTGGGCCATGCGGCATTTCGGTGAACGGTGTTCGACCCCGTTCGGCGAATACGAGCCACAGGCTGCTCCATCAGAAACGTAATGCTCACGTCGTTTAAAATGACGATTCTTGGTCGGAACGTATATATTTGCTTTACACCGCGCAACTCTGCGGGATTATCGAAAGTTCCTGGGTTCCTTTTTCATCAGAAGATGAGCCAATTGACGGAACTTGTCGTACTATCTGTAAGAGGCTGCGAGTACTTACCATACCCGCAGCGAATGCTTCATGTTGGGCCAACACAGAACACACTGAAAGCGGACGGTTGAGTGACAATTGACATGGCTACGACCGAGGGGAAGGCCATCTTCTTATACTTGACGACTTCGGTAGGGAAGCAAGAGTCACAAAGGGAGTGAAAGGAAGGCAATGAATATGATACTGGTCTTGACAAGGAGCGTGAGATATGACAAAGGAATTGTATTATTATCTTACCCCTAAAAGTTCGCGGTAGACAACAGCGGGGTGACTTTTCGAAAGAAGATGAAAGGCCAGGGGCGCGACAGCAGGTTATGCCAGCCCTAATTACGACCGTACAACTCCGGTGACCCGCCGGGCGGCCGGTGCCTCGTACAGAGCCATCAGTAGCTAAGCCTTCAGCTAAGAATCATTGTCTCTCCAGGTGCAATTTATGCTCATGTCAAAGCCAGGCCCTTACAAACTCAGCATCTTGTGGCTGACAGCCGGATGTTGACCTATACCGAACTATGCCGAACTCTGCCAAACTCTGCCACTCCCTATTGCCATACCATATTGGTGGCTTAGTTAACTGTGCAATCAATTGGATTAGAAACAAGAACAAATCTTGGGAGGATCCGAGAGTTAGAATACGAGACAACAGGGCCACTGCTACGTAGCCTGCCCTTCATTGGTAACAAGAGTGACGAAATATTGTGTTTGTTAGGCAGTAGCCCATCACAGTTTCTTCGCATTAGAGCTGGTTTTGTGTGACAGATCAAATGACTGGGAAAGGCGAATTCATGGCCGAAGTCGGCTGTGTTGCCACGGCCTCTTGGTTTGGCGATGGAGCAGTTTGCCAGTTTGCCGGGCTCAGTACTCCGTATTATTGCTTACCTCCACGAGCTGCTCCCACTTTCTAGGGTACAGGACACTCTTGCCCGGAAAAGCAGGGCGAGAAGGCATACTGTCCCCACCGACGGGGAGCCTCGTGTCACCCAGGCTTGCCAGGCTCCCTTCTCCCCTTTCCCCTTCCCTCCCCTTGTCCCCTCTCAACCTCAACCGTTATGGTGCTTACTATTTCCCACACCACCTTAGTGGCTGCTGGCTGACTGGGACGGGCCGTTCGTCACAACTAACTAGCTGATTTTCAGTTAGGTTTTAGTCTTGTCCACAGCCGATGACAAATCTTCAGGGAGTCATAGCGCACCAATCAATTGATTCAAACTCCATTTCCCTCAGACAGAATCCCGCCTAGCTGTCAGGATGTTGCGACGACCGCCGTAGTTACTCCATACTCCGGACACGGAGTCTGCTCTGATAGTGTGGGAACACAAAGATGAGCTGGCGGTGTGTTGAGGGTAGCTCTGCACCTCTGTAATCTATCTGATCCCGCCGCGTGATAAACAGTACCTGGGGCTGTCCCACACAGCGTAAGGCCAGATCAAGAAGCAGTTCGGAGTAATAGACGCGTCTAGGTTGAGAGGGCCAGGAGAAAGCTGGGACGAGGCGGGAAATCTTCAGGCTATGAGCGAAGGCTCACGCTTGATTGGACACAATTCATCTCGCAAAGGCAACGAGGCTGCATCATCATGCACTAAAAAGCGTTTTTGGGCGGGAGTGAACCGGAAATAGGCGCCCAGTCCTACACTGATCACCTATTATTAGCCTTAGTGTCTCCTCCCGGTCACATTTGTGCGTCCCAGCCCAATGACATGCCAATGCTCCCATCCCGCGTTCGTATAACGGGTAGCTACATGACCACGGGAAATAAACCATGTCTATTCCGCATCAATGGGTCAGTAACCCGTTTGTATGCGTGGACTCGCCACCACCATCATCGATGCCAAGCTATTCCTCGTCTTCCATAGCTTTCTTCCTCCACTATGCTCGCCTAGCCGGATTCTGCGAGAAGATAACGAAGCATCTCGACCTCTGCAATCCCATCCAGCAACAGTGGGCAGGATTGAGCCATGGCCTCAAGTGGCAGCGATTGGGCACGCCGAAGCGCCAACCAAACGCTGGCCCCCGAAGCATACACCGTCGCTTGGATCTGCGCCATAACCACGGAGTATGTCGCCGCGAGGCAATTTCTCGACGAGCAGCACGATGGACCGGATTACCAATCTCCCAATGATAATAACGACTACACTTTAGGCAAAATTGGGAAGCATAATGTGGTTCTCGCGGTTTTGCCCTACGGCGAGTATGGCCTTTCCAACGCAACAGGCGTTGCGAAAGATATTCTGCATACCTTCCCTAAGATCAAAATTGGCCTCATGGTTGGTATAGGCGGCGGCGCGCCAACTCCAAAGCAGGATATCCGCCTTGGCGACGTTGTGGTCGGTGCTGGGAATGGTGGTGTGTTTCAATACGACTTCGGCAAAGCAATCCAGGACAAAAGCTTTCAAACAACTGGCCAACTAATCACACCACCCATCTTCCTGGGCACTACTATCAGTGGACTCGAAGCTGATTACGAGGAGGGAGGCAATCAAATTGGAGCAGTCATCAACTTCATTCTTGAAACCAGACCACAATTACAACAAAAGTACAAGCGGCCATACAACGACCTCCTATACCAAACAGGAGTCATCCACAGTGAGAGCAATGAAAGCTGCGAAGCAAGTTGTGGCAGTGGACCTACAAAGTTAGTCCTCCGGCGCCAACGGGCTGGGGGTGCTGAGAATCCCGCAATCCACTATGGCTTAATTGCCTCCGCGAACACTGTGATGAAGGATGCTGTGGTTCGCGATAAGCTTGCAGCGGAAAAAGGTGTTCTTTGTTTTGAAATGGAAGCAGCAGGGCTAATGAAACAGTTCCCTTGCTTGGTTATCCGTGGCATCTGTGACTACGCAGATACACACAAGAACAAGGAGTGGCAAGGGTATGCAGCAATGGCGGCTGCTGCGTACGCGACAGATTTTCTACACAAAATTAAACCACGCGCGCTCGAGGCCGAGAGAGACATTACTCGTATTTCATCTGGTACTTCTAACAGTTCAACGTATTCCTCTTAGTATATGTTAACACCTCGTTAAGGTATACGCGATATCCGACTCACACAAGAGGAGCAAGAAAAGCGGCAAGAGATAAGGGATCGGAAAGAAAAAGACTATGCATGCCGCAAGGCTCTATATGTGACTGACCCTAGCTGTGACAAGGTGCGTATTGAAGAAGCAAAGGGCGGCCTACTCAAAGACTCCTATCGCTGGGTCCTTGACCAGACAGACTTTAAGCAGTTTTGTGGTGATCGTCAGAGCCGGATGCTTTGGATCAAGGGCGACCCTGGCAAGGGAAAGACAATGCTTCTTTGTGGAATTATTGACGAGCTGGAGAAATCGTCTCCGGATACGTTATCCTACTTTTTCTGCCAGGCAACCGAAGGTCAATACAGCAATGCAGTGTCCGTGCTGCGCGGCCTTATGTATCCGCTCCTCATCCAGCACCCATCGCTAATAAAACATGTGCGAGAGCAGTTCGACCTCATAGGCGAAAAACTCTTTCAAGGTGTTAATGTTTGGGTATATATGGTTGAAATATTCATGAATATGCTAACGGATCCAACTTCACAAGACACAATTTTAATTGTGGATGCGTTGGACGAGTGTACGACTGCTCGATACGAGCTTCTCGACTTCATCATTCAATCCACACAGACCCCTTCATCCAGCGTCAGGTGGATTATATCCAGTCGTAACTGGCAGGAGATTGAAACCCAGTTACGAGATGCCCAGAAAGCCCAGCTACATCTCGAGTTAAACAACGACTCAATAGCCAGGGCTGTTACGACGTATATCGAATACAAAGTAAATTGTTTAACGCGCGACAAACAATACGATGAAAATATTCGGAGTGCTGTTCAAAAGCACTTGATCACCAATGCTCAAGGTACCTTTCTATGGGTGGCTTTAGTCTGTCAACAGCTTGCAAAGCCACAGGTGGCCCGAAGGCATACTCTCGCGAAGCTAAATTCGTTCCCCCCTGGACTAGACTCTCTCTATGACCGAATGATGGTGCAAATTTTCGATTCGGAGGATGCTGATCGTTGCAAGGAGATCCTGGCCATTTTTTCGGTCACATATCGACCCATCACCGTGAAGGAATTACAAGTTTTGATTGAGTCTCCGGAAGAACTTCAACAAGGCGATCTAGAAGATATTATCGCATCCTGCGGCTCTTTCTTCACAATTCAGGACGGCACTATATACTTTGTGCATCAGTCAGCAAAAGATTATTTACTGGAGAAAGCATCCCATCAAATTCTAACTGCTGGCATTGCTCAACAACATCATGCTCTTTTCACAAAGTCACTGAAAGCAGTGTCAGGCACGATTAAACGTGACATCTACCGCCTTGGCGCCCCGGGCGTGCTCATCGATCAGGTTTCTCGTCCTAGTCCTGACCCCCTTGCTTCGATTGGATATTCGTGCGTCTTCTGGATTGACCATTTTGATGACTCGAAGCCCAAGAATAGCGACCATAGGGACCTTTCTGCTAACAACGCTATCTATAGCTTTATTCAGAAGAAGTACCTATACTGGCTAGAATCTTTAAGTCTGTTGCGTAGTATTTCAACGGGAACTATAGCTATACAGAAGCTTGCGAATATTATGGTAAGCTGATGTAATATTCTGGAGTGAAATGTAGTCTAACATGATCTCAGAACAATACAGGTGCACCACGAATGATAGAACTACTGCAAGACGCGCGGCGGTTTATTATGCGTCACAAGGAGGGCATAGAGGTTGCTCCATTGCAGGTCTATGCATCAGCCCTGATATTTAGCCCCTCCCACAGTATCATAAGGGAGCTCTTCAAGAAAGAAGAGCCAAATTGGATCACGTTAAAGCCAATAATGGAGCGGGATTGGACTGCTTGTCTACAGACACTGGACGGGCATACACGTTTCGTGAATTCAGTTGCGTTCTCCCCAAATAGCCAGTGGCTTGCATCTGGCTCAGATGATACGACAGTTAAGATTTGGGGCTTAGCAGCAGGTGTATGTTTGCATACGCTTGAGGGTCATGTCAACGGTGTGAACTCAGTTGCGTTCTCACCGGATAGCCAACGGCTCGCATCAAACTCACACGATATGTTGATAAAGATTTGGAACGCAGTAACAGGTACATGTCAGCAAACAATCAACGGCAAGAGTCATTGTGTGTGTTCAGTTATGTTCTCACCAGATGGCCAGTGGCTTGCGTCTAGCTCATACTTTAATACGGTTAACTTATGGGACGTGTCGTCGGAGACATGCGTAAAAATGTTCGCCGGACATGAAGCCTCAGTGTCATCAGTTGTGTTCTCATCAGATGGCCAGTGGATTGCATCAGGCTCACGCGATAAGACGATTAAAATATGGGACTTTGTGTCGGAGGTATGCGTACAAACGTTGCCTGGACATAAAGCCTCAGTATTATCGGTTGTGTTCTCACCAGATGGCCGCTGGCTTGCATCAGGCTCAGATGACAATACGGTTAAGATATGGGACTGGGACTCAGCGTCGAAGGTATGCGTCCAAACGTTCGCTGGACATGAAGACTCAGTGGTATCAGTTGTGTTCTCACCCGACGGCCGCTGGCTTGCATCAGGCTCAGGCGACAGGACGCTTAAAATATGGGACAAAGAAACTGGTGCGTGCCTGCAGACCCTTCGTGGCCATGGAGGCTCAGTGACGTCTATTATACTCTCCCCGGATAACCAGTTGTTCGCGTCAGGTTCACAAGACGGGACTATCAAGCTATGGGACATACAAACAATCATGCAGACCTTTGAAGGCCATGGAAGCTCGGAGGGGCGGGCCTCACTCCCACCAAATCACCATCGGCTTGCATCAAGCTCAGACGACAAGACAATCAGAGCCTGGGACACAGAAACAGTCATGAGGACCTTGGAAGGTCACAAAGGTCCGATTCGTCGTGCCTCGCTCTCACCAGATGGCCAGTTGTTCGCATCAAGGTCGGAAGATCGAACGATTAAGCTGTGGGACACGGCAACAGGTGCATGCATACAAACGTTTGAGAGTCATGGTTATTACGTGTTGCCCGCATTCTCGCCGGACAATAAGCGCCTCGCGTCAAGCATAGACAGAAAAACAATCAATGTATGGGATGTGGCAACAGGTGCCTGTATACGGACGCTTAAAGACCACGAATACGGCTTGATACCATTGAAATATTCACCGGATGGCAAGTGGTTCCTGTCAAACTCAACCGACGGCACTACTATAATATGGAACTCAGTAACATTAGCACGTACACGGACATTTCAGAACTGGGGGTGGTTTGCCGTATTCTCCCAGAATAGCCAACAGCTTGCATTAAATTCAGAGCACAGCATGATTAGGATATTTGAAGTAACAACAGGCGCATGCGTGCAGGAGCTCAATTGTGGACCGGTCAGAATGGTGACAACAGTTATATTCTCGTCGGATGACCAACGGCTCGCAATTGCCACAATTGACGACATCAGGATATGGGACATAGTCACAGGGACATTCGTGCATAAGATCGAATATGTGACATGCATGGAACATCCTCGATATGGAGGGACTTGCGATGGGCTTTGCCTTGAAATATCGATGCAGAATTTGGATTTATTTCAAAGTATAGATGGTCAGCCAACCACAGTTGACATAAACTACCACCCTGGCTATCTCGTCACCCAGGACAGATTGTGGTTAACAAAAGAAGGAAACCGATTCCTTTGGATACCATCCGAGTATCGGGTAGCGTACTCGGATTCAATGGGGGAGATGTGTGATCTTACTTGTCGTTCTGGTCGCGTGCTAATAATAAAGTTCCTCCGTGAATAATTGATGCCGTGTGGGCTGTTCGGAGCCCCGCTCCTGCGCCCATTATGCTTGAATTACTTTATTGAAGACCGCCTATATCTAATAACGTTGTAATATACTGCTTGCCTATTTGATCTTGTTATATATTAGATTACTGTACATTAATTCAGGTCTCTGGTTGATCCCACCGCTGAACGGAAGTTACGTTGCTGGCTGTGTGTCAGACACTGGTATACGTGTGGTGGGTGTACTTTTGGCCGACAACGCACCTAGAAGGTCCCTGCTAGTTAATTTGCGTTTTTAGTTCCACTATTAAATTGAAATTGCGTACTTTGGAGCGTGTCAGGCACCAGTGTACGTGACTGGAGGGTGTATGCTTTGGGTCGCCGAAATATCACTATCAGCCTTGGCCAGACGCACCGACGCAGTAAATGAGCCAATCATTCTAAGTAGCGCCGACATGAAATCGATCCTTGTTACAGTTACGACAGAGCGTAAACCGCGGCTGCTATTGCGTGATTGGGACAGAAATAAGTCGGGTGATGATCACAATAGCCCAGCTTCAACTATTGAACAATGACCTGGATGTATAATTTCTGTGGAGCTAATGCATCAGAGAGGAGAGACAGCTTGATTTGCGGATCAGAGTCCACTTCTGAATGTGAATTGAACGGACCACTGGTTGGTCGCTGTCTTCTTAACCCTACGATAACATGGTCAATGCCTATCACGCCAACGTGCCAATTGTGCAGGCATGGTACGGATTATTGGATGCTAAATCCCGCAGAATGACCCTGAGGTAAATAATATGATTCAACGTAGTTATTTAATGCCTCTGCTCAGAGAACGACAATAGCAACAAGGTAAGTACACACGGTCAACGGCAAGAGTGCTATCATGTCTAAGCTCGTGCTTGCGTCCAAAATTAATCCACAGCCCGTTTCCTTCCGTCTACAGGGTTGCATCATGTCCTGCCATGTACCACCAGAACACCCCATCAGCTCCAACTTAGTTGTTGACACAATAGCCGCAAGTTCTTTCGCCATATGCCGCAGTCCACAACGTGTCGCCGCCGAAGGTGCCATTGAGTGTGCGCCAAGCATTGTATCATCCACTCTTTGAAGAATTGCGAGGAATGAATGCGAGATTTCTGGTATTCCCCGAGATTTACCGCGTCTTCAATTTCAGGCATTTTCGCCTTATGGGCCGAGGAGAAATGCATATTCGCCTCGTCTAACTGATATGGGCGCCCAAACTTCAGAGTACCATCGCACGACTCTTTGAAAGTCGCGATCCATTGAACAGTGAACTCTCCAGGTGTACCGTTAGCTAAGTTAGATCCAGAAATGAAGAAGGAATATGGTGCTGAAGGTAGCGACTAGGGTGTGAGTGCTCTTGGAGAAAGAGAAGCATCCATTGTATGCTGGCTCAAATTCACGCCGTCAGCGAATGGCGTCTTTCAGAATCATACTCAATAGCCATTTTAACAGGTCGTTTCGTACAGCAAGGAGAATAAGAAGGTACTGGTTGGTGCGTACGTCTCGTTTCGAGGAAATTCGAGGTCAGGTTCCACGAACGTCGGTTGATGGGTCGACTGTGGCTCTTGTCGCCAAAACCAAGGCCACTGAAAGCAACCGTATGATAGTATATTGCAAAAAGTCTGGCATAGTAACAGACCATAGCACGCAGGATCGTGGTTTGTGAGTGGAAACTGCCGGCGAAGTTCGGGTTAGTCAGACAGTCCAAGCGGCAGGAGTACATGTTTGTACAAGTATTCGCAGGCGTCCCAAACTATCCAAGCTTCGAGAATAAAATACGAATGGGGCAGGAAACTCGTGTGATTGCAGATTCTGAAGCCACACGGATGCTCAGATGCTAGTAATAAGGTCGCCGAGATTCTGCCAGCCCACGTGCGCATTGTCTTGACCAACGAGCTGGGACACAGTAATTCTTGGCAATACATGTGGGCGGCAAGGGTTAATACATACATACATATA
>JASWJB010000147.1:0-98401 GCA_032433595.1 Conoideocrella luteorostrata
TCGTACGATAGTGGAAGAAGGTGGCATGATGCCAAGGAATATAGGCCTGAGGCACCTGAATTCCAGGGAATTTCCCGGTCGCTGAAGGTCTATAAAGAAGGGTCACGATGCTCGTCAGAGGGTATCATTCAAGCAAGAACATCATCTATCAATATCACTGCTTGCACTCAAAATCTATCTATTCCGCCTATTTCCACTGTTGCCAAATTGCTCCTTCCCTCACTAATGAAGGCACATAACGCAACAATACTAATTTAAACTAAAAATAAGGCAAAGGTTTATGTACTAAAGTGAAGAGAAGATGTTTAGTTTAATATTATGTGGGCGGCATAGATCCTTTAAGGTGGCGGGATTAAATGCACATGAGCTGTGGACTTGACCAATTTTGTCAGAAGGAACGTAATAGCTATAAGTAGTGGGATTATGCCCTTTGCAGAACACACAGAAGGCAGCCAAGAAATTCATGAAGTTCTCCCCCGAAGTTTTATCAGTGTGTTACGTGCCTGGTATCTCTGCTTATTGTGTTTAATAGAATTGTACAGTAGCTTAATATCCGTTGAGTGAGTTCTCAGACCATTTGATCTCGGCAATAGAAAGGTCACTACGAATTAAGGAAGGTCTCTGCGAGAGCTTTCGCGAAATATACGGAGCGTTGCTAGTTGTGTGTCAGACTCCAGCATATGTGAGTGTTCGCTGTGCGTTTTGGGTCCACAGAATAGCTCTAGATTTAAGAGAATATTCAATTAAAGAAGCTAAGCAAGGCTAATATAGTTATTAGTCTCTTATGAAAAACTATATTAAAAGCACTTAACAGGTAAATTATATAAAATGTAGCCCTTGTACGAACACGGAGAACCTGCCACTTGTAATAGTGTTGACCCCATGGCAGAAACGAAGCTAGCAACTGCGTTGCTGTTGCTTGTAATGTCCCTATGCAGGATTTCACTACCTGTTTCTCTGATTCCCATGAAGGCAGGGCTGGATGATGCCAAAGTTGGTATGAAGCTGGTGGTTCGTCATATAGTCCTTTAGCAGCCGGAATATATACTCCAATCTAGTGGCCTTAGGCCTACATTTCTTAGCATTATGCCACCTGATTCCACTCTCACGCGATTCTAGCTAATCGAAGCCTCGGCAATTTCCGAAGGAGCCACTCTAATCTCAACAAATAAGTAACCAATAGCGCCTCCGTATCCCCGAGGATTCGGGATTTGCTAGTTTTCTATGAGTTTTTCCTATAATGCATGTAAAATCAAAATAGTATTGTTTTATGCTGCGCCCAACTAGCTCCAGGCATTTTGCGGCAAAGTGGATGAATATGATTTCTTTTATGTGATTGCTTTAGCCTACGTCTATAGTTAGTAGTGATTCATCTGAATCGTCCCCTTATCTAACCTTAGAGAGTCGCCGCAGCGGCAAGGCGAAGGCCGCGTAATTTAATTGAGTCATGAATAGACGTATTTGTCAAATTTGAACTTAGCATAACTTGAATAACTCAGGGCAGCACATGGGTCGCTCAAGGCGGCTCAGGATTGCTCACTGAGGCTCAGGGCCTGAGCAGCTTAAAGCAGCCACGGCTCAGGAACTCGTTGAAGAAGGGAAATGGAACCTGTTAGCTTCTCCCACCCGATATGGCTGGATCTCGAGGTGATATCCGCACTGGCTACCTGAATCCTTAGAGTGGCTATCCCCAACGAATATCGTGAAGTACGAGAAAAATGCTACAGATTAAATGGTAAATCTCTAATGTTTAAACGTTGGTTGACTTCATGCTTATAATTGCCTAGCTACGAGACGAGAACTCAACTTATGAAAAACTCAAATCGGTTATAAAGCTGACAAAGCCTGTAACACTTCTATTAGTGGATAAAGCTTTTAAGGGCAGAAAGACAGATACCTCGGACGCTTTCCGTATGATTCCTCTAAAATTAAGTGCACGATTATTACTACTCGTAGTTCAGATACAACTTTCAAGGCCCTCTTGTAAGATTATCTTCAGAGCATTAATGACTGCAAAGTCCAAACACTCGAAGAACTTGTCGAGTTCAACAAAAACACGCGGCTTAGGAACTGCCCCTAGTGAGATTTTTATGAGTCCTGGATAGTATTGAATAGCTGACTTCTCCTCCAAGGTGCGGATAACCAAGCGGGCCTTATTAGAGCTTTGTATGCAGCTACAGAGCCAGAATAATATCGTAAGCTAGTGGACACCGCTCGTAACCGTTGTGGCGCGAGACGCATTGACAAGGTGTTTGAAAAAAATTGGTGTTAATGTTATTCTTGGACCTGGGCGAAGGCGAATATTCATTGTTGCCGGTACAACAGGTTAGTATTAGAAACCAGCCACCAAACTCCACCTTCTAACGAGCTCGCTCTAGGATACCTAGTCGTTTCTTTACCTCTCGGTTACTTGGATCTCAATGGAAGGGCATTCGGGATGCAGATAACGGCCCGAGCACACGAGGAAGCACTTTTGATACAGGCACAGGGCGTGTGGGAGACCACTTTCCATGAGCGTCACCTGCCACCTCTCGATGAAATAGTTATATCCGGTAGCTCAATAGTATCGAGCATCGACTAAATACTGTGTGGGTGGAAAGGAGCTTCTAGGGTGGCCGGAATTAGTTCACGTGAGTTTTTGGACTTGACCGAATTGGTCAGATCAAATGATATAGCTATAAGTAGGAGGCTTATCTCTTTTATACGCATATTATTTCAAATTTAAGAATTTTTCCTCTGGGTTCAGGAAGTGTATCTTTATTAGGAGCTTTACTCCATTGCCTGTTACAATTAATTTCTTTATTAAAGTGCACAGCAGCTCAATAATTGCCAAGCAGCCTGTTAGATTATTTAATCTTACTATAAGTAAGGTCGCTACAAACTACGAAAGGTCTCTGCAAGAACCTTTCACAGAGTTTATGAAGTGTTGCCGGCTGTGTGTCAGACACCAGTATACGTGAGTGGTGAGTGTGTGCTTTGGGCCGACAAAATCTCTGAACTTCCCTCTACGTATTGCGGCCGGTTCAGACGTTTTAATGTCCATCTTTGAGGTGGGTAACAGGAGCCCGGAATCCCGTCAGGTCCTGCAATCTAGTGACCCTACAGAGATGAATAAGATGAGTCGGACAAAGAAAATTTGTAGAGGATCACTATGCTATGACTAGTGGTTAATCATGAAGGCTTATTGATAACGGCGAAAGCAATCTGCACGTAGTGTTTATATGCCTTCACATGAGTTCTAGTCTCTCCAATCTTATTCAGGAGCATCTTCTTATACTGTCAATCCTAAGATGTACAATGTCGGTGGTCTTCCATGCATCGGGGTATACGGCCAGAATAAACAGAGGCGGCGGCATACTGCATGGTGGCGATTTATGGGCGACCACCTCCATACATATTGATAGGTATACCCCACTCAGTCTGCAGTGTGAAATCCATGAGACACAAGAATACATAGGTGGATGTCAGTATTCTCAAACCTATCGGAAGGCTGCCAAGCTCGTTACTGAGCTTTGTTGCCGATTCAGGGTCAGACGGTACTCCTCCCGGCCACGATGCTAATTTTCACGCCCTTCTGCTGCAGTGAACCGCTGTATGGCAATTTCGGCGTCCGTCGCATGATATTTAATCACGCGATTTCGTGTTGTGATGATGAAATTTCCATTTCCTCCTAGCGGCCAAAACTGATCGAGATCATCGCCTTGCTCCACAATGTCAAAAATTACCAGCCAACGGAACACTGGAGGGGTCAGCCTTGTCTTTAAGGTTTGGGAGTATGGTGGTTGGTAAACCTGATTGAGCAAGGTAGTCTCTCCATTTCTGTCGGTTTTCGATCCTAGTTTTTTCTCCACCCCTGATAATTCCTAGATAACACAAGGCCTCTCGGCAGCTTTTGTCGAGAGCAGTTGTAGTCCCACTTCTCATCCATATGATCATGCTGTACACAGACACAGATTGATGTGCAAATCGTAACGCGACAGATCCTTTGCCCACTCCCGCAATTCCACTTATTGTCACACTCTTGTTTCTTTCCAACATTTGGCTGATCTGATTTGGTTTGCCTTCACGGCTATAAAGTCGGGCTAGTTGCTTCGACAATTTGTATGCCGAAGTCGACCTTGGGGTTTTCTCCCCTCTCTGAGGACGAGAAGCAGTAGATCGAAAGTTTTTGTCCTCAATGATGTTAAACAGAAATGATTCCGATTCCTGTAAGTATCGGTTGCATTTTGTCCCGTAGCACTCAATCTTTCCTCATCGCTTGTTGTCGGGCGAGACGAAATAATTAGACATGAATCCATTTTGTAATCGTGATTCTTATTACTATGAGTAAGGTCCTTACGAATCACAGAAGGTCTCTGCAAGAACCTTTACAGAGTTTACAGAGTTTACAGAGTTTACAGAGCGGTATTAGTTATGTGTTGGACACCATTATACGCGAGTAGCGGGTAGGTACTTTAGGTCGACAAAATAGTAGCTTAATAATTACCAAGTAATTTATTAAATCTTACTATGAGTCAAGTTTTTACGAATTACGGAAGGTCTCTGCGAGGAGCTTTCACAGAGTTTACGAAGCGTTGCTAGTTATGTGTCAGACACTAGTATACATGAGTGATGGGTGTGTGCAACCAGCACTTCGATAGAAGAAGCTAGAACGTGACTAATTTGTGACCCAAAGCACTACCTCACAACACTCGTATGCTATTGTCCGACACAGCTAGCAACGGAACTTCAATTCAGTAGTGAGTTCAACTAGACCCGGACCAATTCGTAGAAACCTTGTATGTGGCGTGATCAAATAGTTTAATTGCCTAATTTAAGGTTATCGGGCATTAACTTATTTCAATAAGGTAATTTAATTACAACAGGCATAGGAGCGAGTCTCCGAACCAAGATGCAGTTTTGGTGCAAAGGGGAAACTTGCTAATCTACTGTCACGACTGGGTACTGGTAAAGCAGAGTGATAGACAAGACTTCTAAAGTATTCGTAGCTTCTTAGCAACAAGGTAGCACTGTATTATGAACGGTCTTAATCTCTGGCTATCTAATAATCTGGTCTCCTCCTTCCCTACTTATGCTTCGCTGTTACCCCGCAGCGAAGAGTTTGCTAGCTGTATGCTATACTCCTCCCATAGGCTAAGGTGCGTCACTAGACTCACGACATCACGTGGCTTCTGAATGCCCTCACAAGCAGTAATCTCTAACAGAGTCACCCCTCTCACCTCGCGACTGTGCTTAGTTATAACTAGGTGATAGCTAGGTTATGGCAAGTAGCATTTTTTTGTTTATAAGTTTTAGGGTAAATAGCTAGATTAGCTAGCGACTCTATACCCTAATAGCTATTAGCCTATACACTTAACTATATAAGTAGGCACTCCCCTTTACTCCTTCCCCTTTTTTTTCTCTTTCTCCTTTATTATTATTCTTTTTCTGTGAGTAAAATATAGCTACTTACTGCTTATAAATAAGTAGTAATATAGCTATGTGTATATACTAACTTGCTCTTCTTTACCTATAGATATTAATGCCTTATAATTTTAATTTACTTTAGTAAGTACTTATTCTAGTGTGTCACATAGCGCATATAAAGCTAACTCACTGCTAGCTATTATGCCTAGAGCTTATAAGACTATCCCTAAAGGGAAAGGTAGTTAACCTGCTACCCTAGTAAAGGAATACGCTACTTACTTATTAGTATACTACTTCTCTAGGCTTTATTTACTACTAACTCTCTGCTAATTAAGAGTATTTAATTTACTAATATTATATATATAGGTTTACTAATTAAAAGTTTAAGCCTATCTTAGCTAATAATAGCTTAGAGCTTAATCTAGAGTATATAGAGAAGGGCCTACTAGAACCTACTGCCTGCCTCCTAGCATTAGGTTATAAGTGAGCTACTAAGTTACTACTTATTCTTTGCTAACCTTTACTAGTAAACACCGCTAAATATACTTACTATTTTAAGAATAATAAACCCTATATTCTAGTACTTTTGTGTGCTTTATATTATTATAATCTTATTACTAACTTACTGCTAGCTTAGTTAATATGCTTATTATGCCTATAAGGCTCTTATAGCTAAGAGGGATAGTATTAAAACTAAAGAGGAGAAGTATTATTATAAATTTAATAGCTTTATTAAAGCTTATAAGGAGCTAGTTTATAGCTTAGCTAAGGAGAAGAATAAGGATAAAGAGGGTTATGCTTAACATGCTTAGGCTAAGGTTATAGCTACTTATAAGGCAGCTCTTAGTGACTATGCTATAATCTCGTAGCTATGTGACATTACTTATACTTATGCCTCCTTAGAAATTATAAACTATTTACGCTTTATGTGTAAAAATAGCTAGCCTATAAGTGGTTCCCCCCTATTCCTTAGGAGTAGACTTATAGCTAACTTATAGCTAGTTTTCTAAATATTAGGAGCTCCTTCCTATGTGAGTAGCCCCCTTAGGCCTTCTTGCTAACCTTAAAGAGCTCTTGTATTAATTAGATATAAAGGACGCTATTAGTTAGGAAGAGTAGTTAAGTAATAGCAAGGTAGTAGTGGTTTAGTTATTTTACCTTAATAGTAAGGTAAGGGTTTTAATAGCCTTAGAGTTAAATTAAATTTATTTATACTAGCTAAGTGTAAGATCCTAAGTAATAGTATACTTATATAGTATAGTCTTAGTATTATTATAGTTATTTAGCTATAAACTTATTAATTATAGGTATTAGTAAGGTCTTTAGTCACAAAATCTTAGCATAGTAGCTATAAATTCTTAGGGGTGCTATAGCCTTCCCACTTAACTAGGTATTAGTGGCGCTTTTTATTATACTTATAGGTAATTATGCGTTTAACTTAGTACTTAGTTTT
Organism: Conoideocrella luteorostrata; assembly: GCA_032433595.1. Taxonomy (NCBI): domain Eukaryota; kingdom Fungi; phylum Ascomycota; class Sordariomycetes; order Hypocreales; family Clavicipitaceae; genus Conoideocrella; species Conoideocrella luteorostrata. The sequence goes on from JASWJB010000147.1 coordinate 6,860, forward strand.
TAATTCTAAGGCGCTATCTCGCTGCTTACTTATGGCGATTGCTTAGCTAATGTCCCTGTGGAAGGGCTCTAGACTTAAGATGTGGAATACGTTATATATCCGGGAGTTACTAGGCATTTATAACTAGTATGCTATATTATAGTGGCCTATGGCTTTAATAATCTTATAAGGTCTAAGATACTTTAGTGCTAGCTTTCTGCTAGGTTACTATATATTAATATTCTTTATGGATAATAATATATAGTCTCCCTCTTTAAACTTCTATATAGTCCTTTTTTAGTTATAGTACTTAGTGTACTTAGCTTATATATCGCTAAGTAATTACTTAATTACTATATATTTAGTCTAGAGCTTTAGTGCTTAATTCTCTGCTTATTTATTAATAATATTAAGGGGCTTAATGGTATATATTAGGCCTTGCGGTGTATAACCTTATAGCGCCTTTGCTAGGGTATAGCTATAAGCTATATAAGAGCTTGTGTTATAGGTGTACTAGGCTAATGGTAATCTATCTAGCTAGTTAGTTTACTCTATGCTGCTAAAAGCTCTAAGGTAGTGCTCTAAGATCTAGTTTATTTGCTTGGTTTAGCTATCTATTTATAGATAAAAAGCAGTGCTAAGTTATCGCTTAGTAGCGATAAGGTAATAGAAGGTTCTCTAAAAACTACTTATAAAAGTAGTGCCTTAATTAGTCATAATGCCCTTAGGTATCCTATAGTCCTTAAACACCTAGTCTAAGAAGATTATAGCTAGACTATCGCTAGTTATTTGCTTTAACACTAGCTTATAGATAGCATACTTAGAGAATCTATCTATAATTACAAGGATTAAATCATAGATCTTGTTTCTATACACGCTAATAGGGGGTAGCCTAGTAATAAAGTCTATAGATAGCTCTTAAAAGGGGTAATCTAGTATTGGTAATGCTGCTAGTTTGCTATATAGATAATATAACCTTAGCTTTAAAACTTAGTAGTTTAAGTATATATAGACATAGTCCTTAATGTGCTTCTTTATGCCTAGCTAGTAATACTAAGAGGTAAGTTATTGTAGTGTCTTGCTAACTCTATAATATCCCGCTACTAAGTTATTATGAACTAGTAGTATTATTTCCTTCCTAAGGCCTCCTAGAATATAAATACGTTCCTTATATAGGAGGAGTCCTTTTTTGTTAATTTCCTAGGGCCTATGCCCTTGGGTTATAACCCTAGAGCTACTTATAAGCTACTTTCTTTATTAGACCATAAAGGTATCCCTTTGCTGTGTCTTTAATAATAACTCAAAAATAAAAGGTGCTAATAAATAGCCGCCTTTATCTAATATATTCGCCAGGGAGCCTACTATAGAGGCTCTCCTAATGGCCAGGAGCCTTGCTATAGTACTCTAGCTAGCTAGCTACGTTAAAGCTAGTCCTAACTTCGCTAGCTAAGGGCTCTGCTGTAACTCTAACTTATTAAAAGTAAGCAATGTCTTAGAAATTAGCGTGACATATCTAATAATGTCGCCGCTAACCCACTGTGTACTAACTGCTTGATTAGGTAAGGTAGCCCTATCACACCCCATGGTATAAGCGCTACCCTATTTCTTACTCTTTACTTAATTAGATAAGGTAGCCTTGTTATACCCTATAGTATAACTATTACCCCGCTACTTACTCTTTACTTAATTAAATAAGGTAGCCTTATTATACCCCATGGTATAACTATTACCCTGCTGCTTACTATCTGCGAACCTCTTTAGAAAGGTTAGTAACTATAAGGCCCTTGCCTACGCTGCTGCCTCCCTATTAAAATAGTCTAACCACCTAGATAGACTATTGGCTAGATTAGCGATGCCTAGTCTATACTTAATAATAAAATTAAATAGGCATAGCTTATTTAAAGCAGTGACTTGCCTGCTTATTAGCTTTAGTTTAGATACTAGGTACTTATGGTTTAAATAATCTATAATAATATAGATTAGGTATATAGAATAAGCAAGGTAATGTCTCTATGTTCTAAATGCCTCTTAGATAGCTAGCAGCTCTGTATTAGGGATCGCGTAGCGAATTTCCGCGGGAGATAACTTCTTTAATATATAGGCAATTAGATGCCAGCGATCTAGCTATAACTACGCTAAGATTACGTTAATCGCAAACCCTAATGCGTTAGTTTTTATTCTTAATAGTATATTTAGGTTAAAGTGTATTAAGATAAGTGCTTCCTGGAAGCACTGCTTTAGCTCTTTAAAGGCTACTATTACACTACTTAGTAATGTAATACTTCCTGTTATATCTCCTTTTAGTAAGTCTATTAGTAGGATAGTTATTTTACTATACCCTTTAATAAATCTTTAGTAAAAGCCTGTAAATCCTAAAAAGGACTGAATCTCTGACACACTACTAGGTAGTGGCTAGTCTATAATAACTTAGATACACTTAGGTTTTATTTTAATCCCCTTGTTTATTATAATAAATCCTAGGAATCCTACTCTAGTTATAGAAAACTTACACTTATTAACATTTATATATAATTTAGCTTGTCTTAGCTTCTTAAGGACTTGCTATATATACTGCTTGTGTTCTGCGGGGTTGCTACTATATATTAATATGTTATTAAGGTATATAATATAGATAGTATTAATCAGGTCCCCTAGGGCATTATTAATATATTCTTGGAAGGTAGCTTGAGCGTTAACTAGCCTAAATAGTATTATAAGATATTTAAAGTGGCTATATTAGCATTGGAAGGTAGTCTTTTACTTATTGCCCTCGCTAATATATAGCCAATAGTATATATCTTTAAGGTTAATCTTGGTATATACTTTTACGCCCTTTAACTTATTAAGGATTTTAGTTACTAAAGGTAAGGGTGCCTTATCCTTCCTTGTGACCTTATTAAGGCCTTAATAGTCTATATATAGGTATAGCTAGCCTCCCTTCTTTAGTATAAAGAGGATTAGGGCACTAGCCAGGCTTATTAATCTTCTTATTTATCCTTGCTTAGTGGCGCTAGCTAGGTATTCACGGAGTACTTATAGCTCTTTTTTAGCGAGGTTATAGATAGGTCCCTATAGGGGTGTTTAGCCTTTCTTTAATTTAATTATATATGTTTATTCACTAAGAGAGGGTAGCACTATAGCGGCTTCTCTTAAGAAAATATCCTAATATTTAGTGTAAGCCTTAGGTAACTTCCTTATAGCTTCCTTGTTACTCTCTTTGTTTTTATTTAGTATTATTGCTTAATTAAGTTAGAATCCTCCTTATAAAATTAGCATAATAGCTAACTTCTTTGCTTTATAGTGAACTTATTGCTTGCCTTAGGCTAGCAAGAGTCTTAACGCTATAATAGGGTGTCTTTAATATTTAAACTCCTATAATATTACCACTGGTTTATAAGTAGTAGTATAGTTAAGTCCTAAAAGTAGGTTCTCTTTAGTCTCTGCTATATAGTAACTAAGTTAATATATTTATATATAACTAGTGCTATCTTTGATTTTAATAACGCGGTTAAGGATCCTATGGTGCTTTAGCGGTGTATTTGCTATGCCTTTTAGTTACGTAGGGTCCTTTTGTATATTGCTTTAATCTATATTATTTAATAGTTTAGGGTTAATAATAGTATTAGTTACGCTTAGGTTAAATAGCGCTAGCATAGCTACCTAGCTATGTCCTCGCTGTAATTTTACCTTTATCCTTATGCATAGGTCTCTAGTGTTATTTATAGTAGACCTAAGCCCTTATTAATAGGATACCGCAATAGGTGTTTTATTTGTATTAATAGCGGCATAGTTACTGCTTCTGCTATATATAGCGGTAGTGTAATAGTTACTGCCGTAGGTATTATAATTAGGTTTTATGTACTTAGGGGAAATATAGCTAGTCTTTTGGTATTTATAGTAAGTTGCCTTATTTAGCTAGGCTAAGTAAGTGTTAAAGGTAGACGCTGCTTCCTTGCTATTATTTAGTCTCTTATTTACTAGAGATAGTAAGCTTAAGTAATTCCTTTTAGGGGTCCTATCCCTGGCCTAGCTAGGTAGGTTTATAGTGACTTTTGCTTTCTTGCCTTAACCTATTAAATAATTCTAACTCTTTAGGAACTTTTGGCTAAGTACTTGCTTCCTTATAGTATTATTTAGGCTATTAATAAATATATAAATTAGGATACTTTCTTTAATTTTCTTAGGGAGTTTTACTTCCGCCTTTCCCTAGATTTTCTTATACTCTTAGAAGGATTAACCCTCTCTTTGCCTTAGCCCTATTAGTGTCTTAGTTACTTCTAAGTAGTATAATTCTTTATTAATTATTCCTTTCTTTAGCTATGCCATAAAGCTATCCTAGGTATAATCTTAATATAGGACTAGCCTATTAATAGTAGTGTAACATAGCTATTGTTGCTTTGTATTATTAGTAAGGTAGCTATTAGTATATATAACCTTAGTGGTATTGTTAGGAAAGTTATAGTAATCTATAGTAAAGGCTATATTTAGGTTAGAGAGGAAGTTCTATAGGCTCTTATAGGTATTACCCTTATATATAGGGGTCTTAAGCTACGCCTTTGCGATGCTATATTATGGCTAAAACGCTATACTCTTAGTGCTAGATAAGGGTAATAGCCTCTTCTTTAGTGGCCTTATTTACTATAGGCTTATCTCTTCTTCTTAAATACTCCTTTAAAGTTCTATAAGCTTACGGCGCTTCCTGATTATTTATAGCTCCTTAGCTACTAATTTAATAGCTTTATCTAGTGTATTTTTGTTTCTTTCCCGAAGAGTTTAGCTTATTGGTTAAGGGGAAGGAGTGTCTTGTGGATAGTTACTTATTACTACACTATTACTGCTAGGTGCTTGCTTAATTAGTGTGTTTATGTTAGCTATCTTAGTAGGTGTTTTGTTTAATGGTCTACTGCCCTAAGGGTAAAGAGATTAAAATTATCATAACTAGGTACTAGTAAAGCAGAGTAATAGACAAGACTTCTAAAGTATTCGTAGCTTCTTAGCAACAAGGTAGCACTGTATTGTGAACAGTCTTAATCTCTGGCCATCTAATAATCTGGTCTCCTCCTTCCCTACTTATGCTTCGCTGTTACCCCGCAGCGAAGAGTTTGCTAGCTGCATGCTATACTCCTCCCATAGGCTGAGGTGCGTCACTAGACTCACGACATCACGTGGCTTCTGAATGCCCTCACAAGCAGTAATCTCTGACATCTACTTTAGCTATTATAAAGCTGTTGGAACAATTAACCACTACGAAGCAAAAGTGTTGGCCCACTAAATTGTTCTCCAGTAGCTGCAATTTGGGCTTATATTCTACGCAACAAAAGCTTGACTCAACCAAATTGGTCAAGTCCAAATCTCACGTGAGAACAATCCTATCAGCAAAGAGGCTCTTTTCTATCCTCACGGTAAAAAAGAGTTTTTAGCTTTTCATTGATTTTAAAATTTCCATACGGGTGCCGTTGCCGAATCATGTACTTGCTACTTCCAGGTCTTCGACAGAAATCTAGCAGCCAACATGTTCACGCTTTACGCGTACGCAGTACTCCGCATAGTATCCGACGTATCCGTCTAATCCCTGCTATTGCAGTCTTCAGAGGAAGGACATCCTTGTCATAATGAACCCCGCACGAAGGGCTTATGCATCCACCCGATCCGCGGTTTGTCCACTCATAACCCATAACCACTTCTGTGCAGATAGGTTGTGTAGTACGAGGCGCGTACCTGGCATGTCAAAGCCCAAGGTCCTTTTAATACATTAGAGTTAATGACGCAGCTGCGTAGGACCGGGGAGCGCCGGCATTGCTGTTGCCCGACTTATTGCGGAATTAAATAACAAAGCAATCGGCTGTGTCCGGAAATGGATATTACCGCGAATAAATCAGCCGCCACATTTGCGCCCTGTTCCTTAGCGACCGTCTAGCCAAGCGTTGACACCGTCGATCATCAAGGAGCATATATGAACCTCTCTGGCAGATCGTTCAGGCATGACATACCAAGTAGTATGAGTGTCAGTTAAATTTGAGACATGTAATGTCGGATTTGGGGCGTTAAGCAGTCCACCATGTCTACACAATTGGGTGACAGTGAGGCAGCTAACGGAGTTTGATGGCACATGTTCAGCTAGTGCTATATTAGGAGATGTTGTGTAACCACACTCGAAAGCTGCACAAATGAAAACATTTTTCACCACCCCCAAAGCAATGACCTAGGCTGTTTCAACACGTAAGCGGCCTTGGCAAGATTCAAATTCTTACTGTTCATATCTGACATGGTGAGGCTAATCCCAACATAGCTATGTGTTGTGTCACATTGCGATTTTGCCCGCGGATCGATACTACAAACGTCGACTACCTGTCGCCTGCCATGGTCTAGGTATTTAAGTAGGACCGTTCGTATAATTCACAATCTAGGCAGTCACCTAAAGCTCTTCAGCCTTCAAGTGCACACCAGTATTTTGATCCTTTCTGTCGTAGCTATGATTTCCCAAACGAAGGTCGTTGTCATCGGGGGCGGCCCAGTTGGGGCCCTGTCAGCTCTATACGCAGCGAGAAGGGGGTATGCAGTAGAGCTTTACGAGCTTAGAGACGGTACGTTCTTGTCTATATATATACCTTATCTACGTTACTAAGCCCAGTCCAGATCCAAACTACGGGGATCCGAATGCGCGACCCGATATCGCTGTGATACCTCTCACACTTTCAGACCGAGGGCTTCGAGCAATTGCTGGGGCCGGCGTACCCGGTTTACTTGATGAGATCCTGGCCAACTCGAGACCAATCGATACCCGAATGATTCACACAAAGGACGCTGAAGGCAAGATCAAGAACATACCCATGGTTTATGGGCCTCAAGGCCAGGTTAGTAAGTTTCAATTCCTCTCAACGTGCTTTTTTAGCTAAGAGATTAGTGTTTGCACGTGCTACCAAGAGAAAAAATTACGAAACATGTCATGTTATCTCTTTTGAAAGAGCCCAACGCAAAGCTCTTTTTCAATCACAAGCTGGTTTCATGTGATTTCGACAATAGGGTGGTTACCTTTGAGTCATCTCAAGTTGGGCAGCCAGAGCTTTTAGACGGCATGGTCGATGATGGGATAGCTCTATTGGAAAAGCCAGGGACAAGAGGCAAGGGTATGAAGACGGGGACAACCAATGGATCCAAAATGAAGTCGGTGAAGTTTGACTTTCTGATTGGCGCCGATGGAACACACTCTTGTGTTCGACAAAGCATGATGAGAGCATTACACATGGATTTCTCGCAAGAGTATCTCCAGGCTTTATGGTGCGACTTCATCTTTCCAGCAGCAGAAGACGGTGGCTACCGCATGCGATCAACGTGTCTCCATATTTGGCCAGCCGATCATAGTATTGTCATATGCCAACCGGACGTGGTAAGTTTCGTATCTTTGGTCTCATTGTAAATAGCTAAGCGTATCAGGACGGATCTTTCCGAGCGGGCATGGTTTGTGATGCAGCCAAAGTGCGCTACTACGAAACCCATCCCGACGAATTCGCCGACTTCTTTGACAAGGAGTTCCCTGGCATTATTCCTGATATTCTCTCAGCACAGGAGGTTACGCAGCAGTTCGTCAAGCACCTGAAAATCCCACTGAAGTCAGTCAAATGCGGTACGATAGGCTTCAAGGACCGTGCCATACTCCTTGGGGACAGTTCACATACTATGACACCATTCTACGCCATGGGCATGGTCACCGGCCTCGAAGATGTCAGGGTCTTCTTTCAAGAGTTTCGAGACCCAAAATCTGCTTCACAAACTTTAGCCAAAAATACACCGTTTTGTGCACCGGGAACTATTGACGCATATTCTAAGATTCGTCTTCCCGACGTCCACGCCATGGTAGACTTGGCCGCCGAGCATTACCACGTGCTTCGGTTTGGGGTCAGATCACCCACAGCAAGAACCAAGAAAACCGTTGAGTCGTTCCTCAGCCGCTGGGCACCTTCATGGGATTGGACGACTCTATATTCGAGGATCCAATTCGGACATGAGAGATTCACTATTGTAAGACAAAAGGAGGCACGTCAGACGAAGATCATTACCAGATTGCTTGCAGGCGCGATGGGATTCTTTACGAGCATGGTTCTCGCCAGTCTAGTTATATTTGCTATTGGCATGTTCGCGAAATGATCTGGATACTGTGGTTCTCTAGCTCCATTGGCTAGAGTTGTGGCCAAGTTCTCTCATTATTTTTGATATACGATTATTGCACGAACCGACATCAGTAATCCGGACCTATGAGTTGTTTGAAACCGTGATACCTCGCTAGAGCCTGAACTGCATGGAATATATAGTGTTGTCACGTAGTCATTGCCAAAATGTGGCTGTCAGTTCTGTCACTCTGCCTGGGGCTCTTGCGGAAATTGGCGGGTACCGACTCTGAAGTATCTAGGCACCTAGGTTTCTGAAAAAGTTATAGCAGAGTCGAACTAGCCTCATTATTATAAATAATAGTCAACAGTTTGAATACTTATGAACGACCCTGCAGTTACACGACATGGATCTTACTCCTAAAATTAATGCCTGGTTGCTTACGCCCCACACGTTGACGGTCAATCTATTGTACCCCGTAAAAGGATCAATAATAACTAACAATACCCCCGAAGGGCTGTGTGGGCGCCTCGCACATGACGTCAGGTGCTGACATAGAGATGAACAATACAAATACTGTTGGGGCTGGTTTCGGTGGTCGTGTGGCAGCCTCACATTTCAGGCTCAAAGTCTAAATTGCCTCCCTGGCTTGTCTCGTGGTCACGGACCTCCCTTCCTTAGGCTAGCTACGAGTTACATCAATCACATTCACAGCCACTCAAGTACGTCCTGCATTGTAAGTTTCAGCACACTTTGCAAGCTGCACTACTCACTATGGGCGAGGTGGCTCTGGAGAATAACGGCAGCAATGTAGCCATGGGTTCCCGCCCAGCCAACATTGAGCTTCAGTCGCTGCAAACAGAGCAGGCAGGAATTGCCAAATCACCGCCGGTTGAGAGCAACCAGGGCTATAAATATGAGACCGACACTGCTCGCCACGTGCCTCAGCCGGCAGAAAACCTGTCAGCTTCCTCGCCAGTCGTTAGCTTATTAGCAACCAACGATGTGCAATCCGGGCCAGATCGAGGCATCGGGATGTCGAAGGCTAAAGGTATCACGGTTATTGTAACACTTGGAGGCATCAGCTTTCTGAATACGATGGGTTCGGGAATTCTTATCGCCGCATTGCCTCGTATAGCCCGGGACGTGGGTCTTTCGGACGCGCTCATACTATGGCCGGCGGCGGTTTTTGCATTAGCTGCCGGTTGTTTGCTCCTCATTTTTGGAGCAGCCGCAGATGCTATCGGGGCCAAAATGGTATGGGTTGTCGGAAGCTACCTCTTCGTCATCTTCACCATCGCTCTTGGATTTGCCAAAACCGGCATCCAGGTCATCTTGTTTAGGACGTTACTAGGCGTCTCCATATCCATGTGTCTGCCCACGGCCGTTAGCCTTATCACTAATACTTTTCCAAAGGGACCATGGCGTAACGTTGCGTTTGCCATGAACGGAATGGGACAGCCGTTAGGTTATGCGTTAGGCTTGGTGCTGGGAGGTATTTTCACTGATACAGTTGGTTGGAGATGGGCATAGTAAGTGTTTTAGCCAACCAGTCGCCATCTATTTATCGTCTACCTTCAACGTTCTTGTTGTTAGTTATACGACGCTGCTGACTCATTAGTAGTTACATGATGGCTATTATTAATTTTGTTCTTTCGACGGCCTCGATCTGGTCTTTACCTTCGGTAAAACCATTGTCAGGAAAGAAATGGACTCGTCGCCTTGCTGAGGATGTAGATTGGTTGGGAGCAGTCATCATGAGCGTTGCTCTTGGCTTACTGCTCTACGTATTAGCTACAATTACATCATCTTATAGGAGTATCGGCCAAGCACAAAGCATTGCTTTGTTAGTGGTGTCGCTTATTCTTCTAGCCGCCTTCCCTGTGTGGATGAATTACCAGACCAAACGTGGACGGCCTGCGCTTATTCCAAACAAGCTCTGGAACAAAGCTTCATTCACATCTATCTGTGTATCGGTATTTTTCTGTTGGGCATCTCTGAACGGAATTGAGTACTTCACTACGCTTTAGTAAGTCCCTCGATTGCTCTCAACAATTCACCGTTGACATAAGACGAACAGCTTCCAGCAAGTAGAAGGCATTTCAGCGTTGCAAAGCTCTCTCCGCTTCTTACCTCATATTATCATGGGCATTTGCGTAAATGCTGTGACAGCGTATCTCATTTCTCGCGTCAAAATTCGAACCCTTGCTGTAGTTTCTGGTCTCGTCACTTTGGTAGCTCCACCCCTTATGGCAACTGTCAAAATCGGTGAGAACTACTGGCATGCGCCTTTCTGGGCCATGTTCCTATCACCAGTAAACCCTGATGGTATGTTTTGGTACTCGTCCTCTTCAACTGGACCCATCCAATCTGGCTTCTATCATACTTGTCGAAATCTAATATGTGCCTAGTTCTCTTCACCGTGTCTAACCTCGTTATATCCGATGCGTTTCCAGCAGACACGCAGTCGCTGGCCGGAGGCGTTTTCAGCGAAGTCGCGCAGTTTGGCAACTCGGTTGGTCTTGCCGTGACTGCGGCCATCGCCGCATCCGTTACCGAGCACTCGGGCATTCAGAACAGCAGAGATGCACTAATGGAAGGCTTCCGGGCTGCCTTTTGGACTATTTTTGCGAGCGCTGCAATTGTAGTTGTGGCTTGTTTTGTAGGGTTAAGGAAGGGCGGCTATGTCGGGAAAAAAGACGACTGAGAGGACTGAGGTAGACGTAATAGTAAGCACTTTACAGTACCGTCTCCCACGATGACCATGACTTCCGTAGCATAGATGGACAAGCTCAACACGGCAGTTTTGGTCAATTCCTGTGCTTTCCCAGATAACTAGAGCTGGCAACGACCTCACTTGCCATTGTTCGTGCGTCTCAAACGGTGGAGGCATTTTTGGGAAATATCCTACGACGACAACGAATTCTACCATTTAGTCATTCAGATCCAAATTCAACTTCAAATTAGATCAAATAAATAACTGTCCTCGTATCATAGAAAGTTTTATACTTCACAGCTCGCTTGGTGGCTCGATACCTTCTCTAAAATGTATCATCACCTCAACTCGCACGGTTCCTTGCGCGGGGATCTGGTCGTTAGACATGTCCAGCATATCGCTCTGGCGCTGCAATACGGACTGGAGGCTGTTCTTCCAAGTTGCCACTTCGAGGAAGTGCGTCTGCACTATCTCATTTGAGAACGCCCACGTCGTGCGTCGAGGTACCCAGCGATACCAGTCGCTGAGCCCGTTCTCACCTCGAATCCAATTGCCGCTGATGGAGCCGATGCCGCCGCCCTTCCATGAAGCAGCGTTGGCGTCCTCGCTCCTATCTTCTTCTTCGTACCCTTCATCATCTGCATAGTCCAGTTCTCCATATTCAAGTTCGTATTCACTATCATCGTTTTCATCATCAAAATCACCAACCGGGATGTCTGTTGAGCGACGTTTCCAACACCTCACCGTTTCCATGCCATCCGGGGATGGCAATGCCACCAGAAACAACCACTCCAGTTTTGAACACATGGCTATGAATCGCGATAAGTGGCCAACCTCCGCTCCGCCGTTCAAGGAAGCGCCGAAGTCAGCATGAAAGCTTGTGTTGCGGACTTCCAAAGCCAGTCTCGTCATTTTCCCAAGCCACTGCAAGGCACTCGGAACGTTGGCATCCCCTCCATCGTTCTCGCCAGCACGGCTTGCAGCCTCATTCACAGCGCGTAGCACATCCAGGTTTACCTTGACGAGGCAGATGACATCCTCATGTTGGTTGAAATGAAGGATGGATTCACCAAGAGGCAAAAGGTCTGGGACTGCATGCAGTGCTTCCATTCGAGACTCTTGACACGTCGCAAGAATAGTACGCGTGGTTATGGTAGAGCGAGGAAGTGTTTCGGTGGGTAAAAGTGTATAGGGCAGCTCATGGTCCACGTCGGCGATGCGCAAGCGATGTACACGAGGCTGTCGCAGAGCAAGACGCCAGACGCAGCAGCGGATTTCAATAGGCAGGCGAGGAAATCGAGTGAATGATTGAAGAAGCATGTTCTCAAGCCTTCACAGTGAAAAATTTGTTTCGAGAGAGGAATGCGGCGCGATCGCGGGAAGTGCCCCCGGACTCAGCGACTTCGAGAACCTCAATGCTCTTATATGTTATCATTTCGGGACATTTCATGAGTGCTTTAATTAGCTACGGCGCTTAAGAGCTTCTAATTCTGTCTTGTGAAGAGTTTTGTTGATGCGGTTGGTCGCAGGCCGGTTCTAAGAATAAGTTCAAATGCGGTGGTCAAATAGACTGCTATCCGTAACCGCCATGGTGGAGATGCCACACCCATTGCAATTGCAGTGGCAATACTGAGTGAATTCGCCTGCGCGTTGGTGGTCTGTTGGGGATCGTATCGCAACCAACAGCGGTAAGCTGGTCGTCGATAAATCACCCGAGTCTGTTGGCTGCCTGGTTAACTAGGCCGTACTCCGTACACCAAATGTCAATCTGGAACCCCTCGTCAGTGACTTGAAATACCCCGCTCCGAGGTATCCTTGAGAATTTATTTACAAATCCTATACTGGTCCCGGTTGCGGCACTGCCAGCTGTCAGTGATGGAAGATTCCGTTAGTCACTATATATAACATCATACTTGCTCCACGACGTCGTATTATATCTGCTATAACAACCCCCCGACATAATTTATCCTTCAGATCAATCCAAATCTTTACACACCCTTAAGCCTTAAAGAGTACCCCTATAGCAACTAGTACAGTAAAAATAAACCACCGGTTGTCTTATAACGTCCGGTTCCCAGGTTATGGAGAGCTATTATGACCTGGGGAAAGATTAGAGCCCCATGGGACGCAACATACTATTACAGGCGTTGTAGCGTGGAGCAAACATGTTTTTTATTGTGCATGTGCCCATAAGCTCGAATTAATTGTGCCATCATTGTGGCTGTTACACAACGGAATTGTATACGCGCTAACATGTACTCCTCGCACATGAGTGGAAACTCGATAGGGTTGTTTTTTGTAATAAATTAAGTCCCGTCGTCTGAGCTAGTCCACACGTGAGTGCTAAATTTTACAGTAGCTATTTCGCCTAACCTTGGCCCCTACACAATTGAGTAGTTTCTTCGTTATATCGTTTTATGCTTTTTGGCGCTTCAAAATGAAACTTATAACTGGTTTGATTCTGCTAAAAGCAGTCTACGGTGCCAGTTTTGACATGCTAACTCCTGAGGCAGGATATCAGTGGCGACACGGCGAGCCTATCCAGGGTCAGTATATTGTCAAACTAAAAATTGAAAATAACACTGCATCCATAGGTCATATAACTTCCTCTATTCGTGTCACGCCTCTGTTGGAATTCTCTGTCATTTTCAACGGATTTGTCGCTAGGCTTTCGGATAGCGACGTAAAGAAGCTTAAGAATCACCCCCATGTAAGTCGGTCTTTAGTAAATTATGAACTCTTCTTAACCAGATAGTAGGTGGAATTAGTTGAGCCAGACACAAAAATAGTTGTACCTACTAGTACGATAGAATACATTGACGATGTAAGTAGCATTGAAGATTCAACTTTTAGAAAAGACTGTGCCGCACAAGTTAGAAATATTTATCCCTGGGTCGCGAATGCGGTGGCATTGAAAAGATTTTCGCTTGACAAGAGTACTTTAACGACTTTTAGTAACGATTTTAAGGCTCAAAGCGACGCAAATACTACTTCTCTGCTAAGTTCACGGGCTCGTCCACCACCGAGGGGTCCTACTAGAATCAACCGAAAGAGGGCAATGGTGTAGAAACATGCGCCTTGGAATCTTGCTAGGATCTCTCATCGAAGGCGAGGTTTCACCTCTTATATCTATGATCGAGCCGCCGGTGCCGGTACTTGCGTCTACGTGGTTGATTCGGGGATCGACATAAAACATCCTGTCAGTTTTCTTTTTTGTAGTTTCTCATCGCATCTACTTGCCTAACTTTGTGCGATGTCTCAAGGACTTTGAAGGTCGTGCCTCATACGTAGCATCCTACTTGGACGATGCCACAGATGAAATTCATGGAACATATGTGGCAGGAATTATTGCGTCAACCAAGTACGGGGTTGCCAAGAAAAGCAAGCTTTTATCTATTCGAGTCCTAGACGACGCGGGCCGGACCTCAGCGTAAGATATTGTTTCCGTTTGATACCGGAGGAGTAACTGTAAGCTTATCCTCAAATTAGGTCTTTACTGACTAAAAGCTTGGAGGATATTCTCCGTGAAAGGCGCCGTTGGTTGAGGAAATGCCCAATGGGCATGGTTGTGAATATCTCACTGGGTGTTCCTAAGTCACAAATCGTTAATACAGCCGCCAGAACGCTAGTCGAAAATGGCTACTTCGTTGTCGCAAGTGCTGGAAATGACGCAAGAGAAGTTGACATATCTCCAGCCTCTGAGTTAAGAGTGTGTACCGTGGGATCTACGACAAGACTAGATCAAATCGCCTTAGATTCGAACTTTGGTATTGACCTCGATATTTACGCTCCTGGCGTCCACATTACGAGCACGAAATCTGGAGGCGGCTACTTAATCGCTTCTGGAACCACTGTTGCGGCTCCTCACGTTGCTGGTGTTGGTGCGTGCCTCCTAGCCCAGGGTCAACCTGCCCATGGTCTTTGCGACCTTCTTGGGTCAATGGCCCTAAGGAATGCTATTAATTTGAGAGGCCGTAATGGCTTGACGCCCAATCTACTATTAAATAATGGTTTTAAAAAGCGCTAGGATGAACCATAGTTCTAAATTTATGAGACAGTAATACCCCGGGCTATTAATAAAAACCCTCCCACTGCAATTTCGTTTGCTGTGGTGACAAATCAAGGCTGCGATAAACAACTGAAGACTTGCAACTGCTCTAATTTGCAAACAGTGTAAATCAATGCGCCAACATAGATCTTAGCTCTCTAAACCCATAACTCTTCACATTTATATCCTGTTTCTATAACGCAGTATGTGATATAAAGTTCTTGCACGCCCGCTAGCATTGAAGATACCGAGGGGCGTGCAAAACTTTACGCCTCCCGCTGTATCTTAATCCCCCTCTTGGGCAGCGCAGCTTAATGCCGCAACTTTGGCAAATGCAGCCCACGATTGGAGCACTTCTTCAATGGAAGCAGATGTTTCATCCCACATCAAGAAGGCTCAAATTAAAACATAACAGCAGACAACAGTTTCCCCGAATGATGTGAATTTGATCCCATGGCCTCGGCCGTCAAACGAGGTCATCTCACATACTCCTGCTCCTAGTGCACTTTACGTAGACAAGGATAGCACACCAATGCACTGTGCACTCCGTAAGCATGACTGCGTTTCAGGCGGAGCAAACCGGCCCAGCGCCATTGACAGGGGCCTGCCACAGGCTATATCTACCCTCTAGAGCACTCGCCCGACCCGACGACCAAAGTAGCTTCGCCCATGTTCTCATTTTGCACAGCCAACTCCATCGCGTGCACGGCAAAACAGCTTTAACCCACATCCATACCTTCAGTTTGTAGGCTTTCTATTTTGTTCCATTATATACTGTATGTACAGATCGCTAGACATGCCCAACAGGCTATCCGATTGGATCCACCGCAAAGCAGCTCAACGCCCCAGCAATGGAAACGACAACTTCCACAATGGCCGAGAAGAATCGCCCAAGGAGCTGTTCCTGAGCAACAGCACCAACAACAGCAATACGCATCGTCGCCCTTTAACACCCAAACCTCTGTCCCGCCCAAGCAGTCGCTGGATCCGCTGCAACGGGCCATTTTACAAGCTTCCGCCGGCTGTTCGACGGAGAATCATCACGACCGCCTTTGGAGACCGTGGATTGCATCTGATTCTGGAGTATTGCCAGGCCCATAAGCGAAACCCCCATTCCCATGCTGGCTTCTGGCCCGGCCAGTCGGCTCGCGGGCCGTTTTCAGATGTCGAATGGGATAAATCGTCGGCGACGACTTGGAGGTGGCGGAGCTGTGTGTGCCACCGGGAACCACCCGCCCGTAAATGGTCCGCCCTACACATATCCCTCGATGGTTGTCTTCAGGGCGAACCCACGTCGTGCGCGCATTGGCAAACAGATGATACTATGCCTCTCAAATGCCTAATTGGAGTCATGGGCTGGCTCCTATCGTGCCGACAGTCGTAAGTATAGATTGGTTGAAACTGTGCAACCTGGAACCGCATCCCTGTACACAATCTACGTAGCACTGACAGCATGCTGGCAAAGGTACACCGAGACCATGGATGTTCTCTATAGCAGCAACATCTTCAAGATTGATGATTGGTCTCAAGCTCTTCGCTACATTCCCCGGCTGATTCCGCCGCAGAGACTGGCCTCTCTTAAAGTTGTAGAGATTCAGTACTGCATGCGAGGCAAAACAGTCGCTGACGCGACCATGCCTGGCGACTCGCCTTTCGATGGCTTGCTGCTCGCCATGCGCCAAGTCGAGCTGGTGCATATTTCTCTCTACGGCGGCGACTTCACGCCTCTTGACCGGAAGCCTCGGATGGACAAGGACGACCTGAAGCGCCGGGGAATGATCTACGAGGCTGGGAAGAGATGGACACACATCATGTCGGACAGCAGACTCAAGCATCTTTTTTTGGCAGTCCCATCCTCTATTTACAATGGATGGCGGGCGGAGTCAGCCCGACAGGCCAACGAGTTGATCCACGATTACCCCGGCCCAAGGTTCTGGCAAGCTGTCGACGCGCCAGAGCTGTCACCGGGGAATGGGACGGCGCGGCCGTCTGTGAAAGCTGCCGGATTCTGGATTGTTCAAGGAGTAGATGATTATACACCACCAGAGTCGCATTGTTTCCAGATACATTGAGAGTCAAGAGTGCGACATGAGTGTCGCGATAATATCGCAAAGGCGGGCTTCACCCCGGTACGGTTTTAACCGGCAGGGTCATTCCAACGCAGACATAATTATTCAGCCACAGCGACTTGCAGTCAGTCCCAACTCCTGAATTCCACTTTTAGAAGTCGCTTTGAGAGTAAAGCAAATTCTGTTAGCGGACAAAAGCTCACTGCCAGACGGACGTGCGGCCTAGGATTTTGGAAACTCACCTTGGGTCATTTGAATTGACAATGGACCAGCAACTATCTCCATCTTTGACCGAATAAAATCGCTGGCATCCACTAACTATTCCGGGCTGAAAACCAGGAAGAATAAAAAAACACTATCGTCAGCATATTCCGCCGCCACGGAGTAAAATAAATGTGGCTTTTGACAGTCTGCAGCGAAGTCCCAAATCTTGGGATATACTTACATGTGTTGGGAGCGGCGTGACAACACCGCCGGACGATGTTGCTGTAGACGCAATCGCGGAACTGGAACTTGTCAAAGTAAGGGAAGCGACGTCGGCAATGATGAACCACTCTATTGAGTAGTGGAAGTTCCTTTGGGGGTGCTTGTCCTAGCCGCGCCGCCGATTCCGGCGCGGACATTTTAGTCGGGTTTGAGACTATCGCAGATTAGTCCCATAGCCGGATCCCACAACGGTATGTGTTGTGTCTATAAATATCGGAACTAAGGAAGTTGTAACGTGCTAAGGTAAACCAAGACTTGCTTGCTTGCCTCCTTTGGGTCATGCCGGCTCTTTGTTAGCTAAATTATTAACATAGGGGTAAAATTAGCTTATGTACTTAGTATGAAACCCTTGTCTCTAGATGTGAGAATAGTATTGGCGTGTCAAGTTGTAAATGGGCGTCTATCGACGTCAGCGAAATCGGAGTATCATTGCGAGACTCCCGTCTAGAACCTGTCTTGTCGGAATGAGTCTTGGAGATGTTTGAACGTTTTAACGTTTTACGGTATACCATTGAGGTTAACAGAGCCTACATAGGAATGTGCAAATGAGCCATTGTAAACCACTGCAGCACTTCTGCCATCCAAGTCTCGGCGGGGGGGCTAAAACCGAACATACCAACATAGATAATAACATCTTTATGTTCTACATTCTCTTCTAACAATCGCAGCAGACAAAAGATTGCATAATGTGGCATTAATTGTGTAATCCATCTGATAATCGCAAGACATTCTTGTTTCAAGAACTGCAGATAATACGCTTTCAAAAGCCAATTCCTCAATTTCTCATTGGGGTTGTAGTCGGGTACGTGAGCCATCAAAAAGCCCGCTCGAAAAGAATCGTGGGTTATGGGTAACTCATCTTTATTAGCCCGATATTTCCCAAACATATCGCTTTACCAAGAAAATGTCAGCAAACCAGCGATATGGGCCAAGGAATGCCGACCAGCTGGCTTGCCTTTCCGGTATATATCTAGGCGTTTTGGGTGCGTGATATGTCCGAAGGTTTGTACAAGGAGCCTTGAATGTTCTTCTCGGTCCAAAATAGTCTTCATGGGTAATCTGATGACCTGCTCCAATGGAAAGCGCCACTTGTTGCCCTATCAATGCGGTACTAGACAAGGCACCGCACACGACAAAGCGGAATGATGTCATGTACATGTCAGTCTTTATCGAAACAAACCCGAGATAGAATATGCATAAGCCCAAATTAATAAGCTTCAAAGCTAATTCAGCATCTCTTAGCTTCCATAAGTCTCGGGATGAAATGCGGGCACCCCTGAGAAAAATCCTGCGGCGGATTTTGACGTGCAACGTTGCCGTTTATTGAGAGCTTTTCGAAGTTGAACACTGGCCCTGCAAAAACAAAGCTTCCAAACAGTCATAAATATAATTAACAGCATAGCCGATTTACACTACTTGCTTCTGGAGACAGCCGATACCTAGCCATGGTAACCGGAGCTGTGTGGCTTAGGTTTGACGAGTTTGCAGACACACAGGGGAGCATAACAAGCTATTAAATCATGGACAACTGAACAAACACTGGTGGCCGAGAACCTGGCCAGAAGGATATGTTGCTTTTCCATCATATAGATCAGCAAGCATGAGCCTCGCTAACCGTGGCCGTGTATCTTATTTACCACACAAAAGTTGCGGCTTGAATGGAGTTGTCGAGTGAATCCTGCTACACGAACCAAGCTGACCGACGCTGACCAACTGCAGTTGGCTCGGGAGGATGCGCACCCCATTGAGCAACCCACTGACGCAGGAGATCGAATCAGCGTTTGAGAGGCAGCCGCTGCCAGCCATTTCCGCCGGCATAGAAATTTATGGCTTGTTTAGCCCTGCAAGTAAAGTCATTAAACAATTGAATGCTTGGCCCAATCATAGTCTTAACGTCCAGAGTTGCGACGCCGGACAAGCGAGACGTTGAAATGAGCACCAGCAAAACGTCATGAGTTGCGATGGTGACACGAACTTGTGGGGCGGTACCTAGCTAGTTAACAAGACCCTCCTGCGGAGCACGAGAGATGGCTGGTTACATCACAGGCAGGAACAATAGCAGCCTAAGTCGGGGAATCTCCGGCCCACCACAGCTTGACTCCAATCACTGAGAGTTATCATTACCTGCCCGCAAGCCACTGTAGGTGGAGCTGTTCGGAGGCATCACAGCTTCGTTGACTTCGCATACCAGGCACAGAAACAGTTTTCGGTCAGGAGCAGGTTTATTTTGCATCTGCAGAGCTGCCGGGGTACGCGAACGTTGTCCTCGAACTCGCCAATTTCTATCTATCCTTTCAACCGCGTCTATCGCAGCCGCTGGCGCGATAGCTGCTCACTGTCACGCACTGCAAACTGGAAGATGTAATGGAAATCAGATAACATGCCCGATCAAGAAGACCAGTCTCCTGTTGGGGACAATGCCTCGGACGACGATTTGCCAACCACAACAACGAATACGATACAAGATGCGGACTCTGACACCCCCCACATCGACCAGCAGGAGATGGCCAGTGGCACCGAGCTGAAGAATACCGTCCACCGACAAGACGGGCAAGATGACACTTCCGAATTGAGCTCGATAGATGCAAGCTTAGTAGACTCTCTACCTCGTAGGGCAGGAAGCCCCGTGGATTCAGTGACCTCGGGACGTGGCGACTCCATGCAGGTATGCTGCGCTATCTCAAGATGCACAACTATCGCGGTCCACTAAGGCAATAGGCTAACTTGAACAAAGGGCTCATACATGTCCTCGCCAGGTAGCAGTGTCTTGCCCTCAGTAGCTTCGCGGCCCGGTTTGATAAGTCCCTCGCCATCGTTCAGACCTTTCGATCAACGGTTCCAGTCACGCATTTCCTCGTCCTCCAGCACCCCACGAGCATCATCACCTGCATTTTTGTCAGGACACAGCCGAAATGTTTCGCTTAGCTCTAATTTCTTGTTTGACCAAAACGAAGCTGATACCCCGACGCCTCCGTGGGAAGTCGTGCGATGGACAAGACTAAAGAAGCTAAATGGTCAGGCATTTTCCGAGGCTGGCCGCCGTAATTTTGGATCTCCAACTTGTCTAGCCGTATCAGCATCGATTGTTTTAGGCACTTCCAAGGGTGTAATTTTAATATTTGATTTCAATCAGAACTTGAAAATGATTATGGGACCAGGGACGAAGGGTAAGGACCTCTCCATTCAGCTGTAGAGGGAAATATCTTCAATACTTACAGTTTGATATAGCCATTGAATCCGGTCCTATCTCTGCAATTGCTATATCTGCCGATCACACTACTGTCGCCGGTGGCCACGCCAACGGCAACATCTTCACATGGGATACTGGTAGAGCTTCACGGCCATTTCTCTCCATTCCCCATCTTGACGCAATTCAGGCTGAAAACCGAACAGCGGACGGCCACGTGCACAATGCTGCCGTCATTCACCTTGGCTTTCTCGGCACTCGACACACAGCTCTCGTCTCAGCTGACGACCGTGGGATGGCATTCTCGCATCTGGCAACCCGAGGCACTGGCGCCTTGGGACGGACCGTGAAGACCACCAGGATTCTGGGTCGTTATCCGAACGCACCAGCCCCGTCAGGGAAACCTATCAAGCCCAGCACTGTCCTGGCTTTTGCACCGCTGCCGCTTGGAAACGTAGAGAAAGCAACAGATACGCTGGGGCTTACAGCTATGTTGACACCGTACCTATTGGTGATCGTTTCGACAACCCCAGTTGCTCAAACACAGCACAAGTCAGCTCGACCAAAAGATGTCCCTGCGCACAGCGCAATGACTGGCTGTCTTTCATGGTTTCCGGCCGTCAAGTTAAAAACATTGGACGCCAATACAAATAGCGATATTTCCAAGGTGAAACTCGCTTACTGCTGGTCAAATGTGCTGACTGTGCTTGAAGTCGAGGAACTCCATGGCGAGGATAAGGACATACCTCCCTCGCTAAAATTCAAAGCGCGGAGCAGATGGAAGTGCGAAGAGGCTATCGCCGCCGTGCAATGGCTCAGCCGGTCTGTTCTGTGTGTGCTGACTATTTCCCAACGATTAATTATCCTAGAAGACAGAAGCATGCGCATGACTGAAGCATTCGACTTGCTGCAGAAACATATACATCATACTGATTTGTTTTCCAAACAGCTGCATACTTTAGTGGAGCAACTTGATGAGGAAGATGTGACTATGCACGGAGTCGTGGCCGATGCATTCTACATGAGCTTCAAAGCCTACAAGGGTAGAATGTTTTTACTCGGGTTCAACGAAATTTCCATCGGGGCGCTCTCTAATTGGGCAGATCGTCTTATAGCCATGATGGAGGTGGGCAATTACATCGGTGCCATCCGCTTAGCAACGTCCTATTATACCGGTGACGCCGATAAACTTACAGTTGGCCTGCCGGAGGACGCTGGATTGCGACATTACATGGTTCAAGACAAAATAATGGAGATTATGTCGGCCTCATTAAAGTATGTTTTTACTCAGGGGAAGAACCGCTCAGAAGGCTATGACGCAGACCATCTAAGAGAGCTGGCGGAAACCTGCTTTGCTGCCTGCCAAGCAGTTGAAGCTCCTGACTTTCTATTTGACGACATGTACGAATGGTATAGCGATGCCGAAGTTGAGGGTCTCTTTTTAGAAACCCTCGAGCCTTGCATTCTTGATGAAACAATAACAATTGTCCCACCTGTAGTGGTTAAAGATTTAGTCAGCCACTATGTGTCGAAAGGCTGGGAAGACAGGCTCGAAGAGATGATATGTCATATGCAAACTGCGACTCTCGACCTTGATCAAATCACACTCTTGTGCAAGCAACATAGCCTGTACGATGCATTGACCTATGTTTGGAACCAGGCCCTTGACGACTATATCACACCTATGATTGATCTTTTGAGCCTTCTAGTGCCGCTCATGATAAATGGGACAAATACAGGCGGTACTACAGAGGACGACTACCTCGGTGTCAACGCCCTCAAAATCTTTCCGTATCTCTCATATATTCTCACCGGAAGAGTTTATCCTAATGGAGAGTGGATGGATGACCACACAGCCGCAAAAGCAAAGGCAGAGATTTACTGGTTTTTCTTTTCCGGCAAAACAATAGAGTGGCCAAAGGGCAGCAAGAAGGAGTTTGTCACACGGCCAGGGGGCGAATCAGAGCCGGCATTCCCTTATTTGAGGATGGTTCTCAAGTTCAATGCACCAAGCTTTCTGAGCGCCCTCAATGAGGCGTTTGAAGACACGTTCTTGAATGATTCGTCGGACAAGCATATCAATGGCGGCTCGCGTATGGAAATGCCAGAAGAACAGATTTTCGGCGCGACAATCAATCGCCAATACGTTGTGTCTATCCTGCTCGATGTTATGAACCCTAACGATTTCGCTCCGGGGGATACCATCTATCTAGACATGTTCATCGCCCGAAATCTCCCCAAATTCCCCCAATATCTACTATTCTCCGGGTCTACTTTGTCCAAAGTCCTTACGGGCCTCTGCAACTATCCCGGGGAGGATCTTGCGGACGACGCACAGCTGAGTGCGGAGTACCTGCTGTCTGTGTATCAACCGTCAGAGATGCCATCCTTTATGCCCTTGTTCAAGACGGCAGGTTTCTACCGAATACTGAAACGAGTCTTTCGTGTTGAGCAACAATACGGGAAGCTCATTGCAACCTATTTTGAAGATCCCGAGGACCAAGAATTCGTCTTCGAAGCCATCACAGAATGTCTTCGTCCACAAAAGGGACTCGACTCGCGAGAACTACGGGAAATTCAACAGGTCATCGAACAGCACTCTCGAGATTTACTGGAACTTAGCGCTGAACAGACAGCCGACACTCTAGTGCAACAACCTGCTGCAGTCCACGAGCATATGGTTGAGTCTGCAGCGGACGATAAAGAATTGCAACATGCCTACTTGAGAGCCCTGATCGAGCCGAGCAGAGCTCCTAACGATGGAGATCGACACGTAGGAAATCAGCGTTTAGTGGAACAATATGTACAACTTATGTGCAAGTTTAATCCTTCGCACGTGTCTGATTTCATTAGTACTATGCAACCTGCAGATTTGAGGCTTGAAAAATTGCTCCCAACTATGGAGGAAGCTGGTGTCGTTGATGCCGCCGTGGTTCTCATGGCTCGGGATGGCCAGGTCAACCAAGCCATGGATCGTTTGATCAAGCACCTATTTACCCTTGAATCGGCAACGCAAGGTCTTTTAACCGGACACCAAGGCACATTCAACAACACAGAACTGGAGTCAGCCGTGATGGAGTTACTAGAAGGTCTGAAGAAGTACGTCCACGTGGGTATTTGGCTCTGCCAAGGACAAACGAAAATGTCGAAAAAAAATAACGTTGTCAAAAAGGCCAAAGGGCACGCAAAGGACGGTCTCTCTCCTGACGAAGCCTTGTGGCTGAAGCTGATCGACGCTTGCGTGCAACTAACAAAGCAACTTTCTCCAATCCTTCACGAGCAAGTGCAAATATCAGCCTTTGATGGAGAGAAATCCCTTACACTACATCGTTCACTTGTTCAGCACACATTCACCGCACTTCTCACGGCAACTTCTAGCCAAAATCAAGTGCAGGCCAGTACGAACTTGTTGTCAAACGCAGGGAATAACATGTCATTCTTACGAATCTTACGGGCGTTTCTCACCAACGCCGCGGCCTCATCGCCGAATTTGGCTGATCTACGGGGCGTATTAAGTTCCATTTTTGCAGCATACGCGTATGAAGAATCTATTTTGCGGCTGTCAAATCGTCTTCTGGAAAGAAGTTTGTTTGTAAATGTAAATCAATCCGTACAGCTGAGGCTGCGTGGTTGGCGTCCGAGAGGATCAACATGCGAGGCATGTAGCCGACGGGTCTGGGGACCTGGTGTAGCCGGTGGGTCTGTATTTGAAGCCTGGGAAGACAAGCAAGCGATGGAGGAGGCCGCGCGAAGAGAACAAAAAGCTCGTTTTGCGGGGAGAGTCATGGGTAGGGTTGGCGAGTCCGACAGCAAAGACAAGGGAAAGAGCCTAGACATTCGTCCAGCCAGCATGCTTATCGAGCCGGACGCTGGAACGACAGGCAAAGATACACCCCTGGGGCCTCTTGTTGTCCTGGCCTGCCGACATATTTATCACCAAAGCTGTCTAGACTCGCTGCAAGAGAAGCAGGAAACTGGCGGCGCTATTGCACGAGAGCGGGAATATAAGTGCCCCATTGACGGCTGATAATAGAGAGAATCACGAAATGTACCATTAGATGCCTGACGATATTAGCGATGCATTTGGCGGCAGTCTTATTTCACGTGTTCAAGGCGCGCACATTGTGTGCTGGAATATTTTGCATTCTACGTGCCCGTGAGCATGTATTCGTAGGAAAGCCTGTTTTCCCGCCATAATCTATGCCGATTATACTTAAGTTCAGATGCACGCCGAGGCGACAGAAAATAAATGAGAATATAGAGCGCTCAGCATCATGAAACACAACGTGAAAGTTGAGCACGAATAAATGCGCAGGATGCGGAGTGCGGAGTGTAGTTACTTGTCAGGGACAAGTGTTGGCCAGTAGGCATGCCTGCCGAACAGCTCTCCGGAAGCTCCAGCGCGGACGGACAGCCTCCACCTTCAGAATCGTGACGCAACACCATCCACACTCTACGTCCACCCAAAGCTTTCTTTTCTTTTTTCTTTTCTGCGACGACACCAGCATTGTGCATGCATCATGTCAATATCATCCGAAGACGACGAGGACTACCTCTCCGACAATCTCTCCTCCGGATCCAGCTCCGATCATGATTCTCCTCCTCGGCCAATATCGCAAAACTACTTCGCGCCTCCCTTCTATGGACGACCACCCACGCCTCTCCCGCCCTCCCCATCACTTACATCCCTCTTACGGCCATCTCGTCCTACTACCCCCGACCCATCCGACGATGATAACATCGGGCCCGTGCCTCGCGCAGCACCAAAGGTCCCCACGTACGAATACTACGGCTTTGTGCTCTATCTCTTCAGCAGCTTGACCTTCTTGATGTACCTGCTCTGGAGCTACCTCCCGTCGCCGTTCCTCGAAGCCCTGGGAATATTCTACTACCCCGATCGATGGTGGGCGCTGGCCATACCAGCATTTATTGTCATGCTGCTGTGCTATATCTACGTTGCGCTGGCTGCATACAATACGGAGATCCTGACCGTACCGATGAACAGCGTAGAGACGATTGTGGACGGTGCGGGGAAGGCAGCAGTGATAGATTCGAAGGGGCGGCTCAAGGGCAGTAGAAAGAAGGAGAGAAAATGTGATAGAAGTGGGAGATTGAGGTGGAGGGAGGTCTGGAATGAGGGGACGGATGCCGTGATGGACATACCACTCGCGGGAGTCTGTGAGGTTCTGTATGGAGAGGGGAGGGAGGATTATGATGAGGATGATGGGTTCTGATTTGGGTTGAATGGGTCAAATAGTTATCACAGAATGGCGTATAAGTCGTGCTTCTCTGGATTGGGATTGTCTGAAAGCAGAGAGAGAGCATGAAGCATTAACATATTTTGGTAATACATTTGCATAGCGCGGGATGTTGAATTAGCCGTATGGTCTGCAAACCAAGAGCGGCGCAAATACTGCGGGATGGTTCCTTCGCGTGGGCTTGCCTCTATCGTCTTCATCATGCTCTAATTCTATTATATGTAATGCAGAGCAGCTAACTTGGTTTCTTGGATTTCTACTTCGTACGGAGCAGACATTGCAGGAGCTGGTCGCATGGCCCCACGCCACACACCTCCACCCGCAGCCTTGCTGCAAGGCTACCACTCCATTAAAAATTTCAGTGTCAAGCTCCATCGATGCTGGTGCCAAAAAAAAAAATACCATCGTCCCGCATCGCAGCATCAGATCCGCCGCAGCTCGAGAGATCTTCCCACATGGTGTCTTTGTCATAATGGATATTCTTAAAGTTCTTTCCCGAGGGACAAAAAAGTCTTTCAAGGGCTCTGCTGCCAAAACTAATGCCGCGGCTCAGCTGCCATCTGCGGGTACAAAGGCGAATCCACAGCTCTACCATGATGAGGTCCGTGGAATGAAGCGCAAGCGTGCTGGCGAAGAGACAGAGACCACTGCTGCTGCGGAATTGCCTGTCGTGGATTTCTTTGCCCCCAAGCAAGAGCCATCAGAGACCAAACACGATGAACGTCAAGCGGCGAAACGAGAACCAAGTCCAGAGCCCTTGCCCGCCAAAAATTTGACAGAGGAAGAATGCCGACAATTATTGCGATCCCACCGCCTCAAGATCACGCTGTTGTCCAAACACGAAGAACAGAAGAAAGTGAAGAAGTCGAAGAAGAAGCAGAAGGTGGCTGTTCTGGAGGAGAAAAAAGATGAGAAGAAGCAGCTGTTCCCACAGCCCTTGGAGTCCTTTGGCCATCTACGGAAGACATACGGTATATCTCGCATTCTCGCGGAAAACTTGGTGCATCAGGGCTACCGACTCCCCACCGAGGTGCAAATGGGCAGTTTACCTTTGTTGTTACGCCCCGAGCTTGCTTTGGATGGCGTAGGGAATCTGGAACATGGCGTGGACTTCCTGGCTGTGGCGCCTACTGGAAGCGGCAAGACGATCAGTTTCCTTATTCCCGCAATTACTAGGATTATAAGGCGACGAGAACAAGAGGGCTTGGAGGGTGTTCGCGAGCTGGAGGCTGTGATTGTGGCGCCGACGAGGGAGCTGGTTCATCAGATTGTGAATGAGGGCAACAAGATTGTTGAGGGGACGGGTATCAAGATTGTGGGTATGAAGAAGGCGACGCAGCTGGCCTCTGAGCAGCAGCAGCTTCTTCCGGACGACAGTTCAGAGGACGAGAAGGACGATGAGAGTGAAGACGAGTCCGAGTCAGAGGACCCGAAACCCAAACCCAGGGTCAAGAGCAAAAAGCCTCACCCCCAGACAAAGACAGATATATTGGTCACAACTCCGCAGCTACTCCTCAACTTTTTAACGTCTGGCCCTAGTGGCACGCAAAAAGTTCTCCCGACAGTTCGAGATCTGGTTCTCGACGAGGCGGATGTATTGCTGGATCCGCTGTTCAAGGAATCAACTCTAGCGTTATGGGCGGCCTGCACCAACGATAACCTGCGAATATCGTTTTGGTCTGCCACTATGGGCTCAAACATCGAGTCGCTGGTCACTGAGAAGCTTGACCAAAGGGCACAGAATTCAGCGAGCACGCCTAAGCCATTTGTCAGACTGGTCGTTGGACTGAAAGACACGGCCGTCCCAAACATTGTTCACAAGTTGACATACACGGCAAGCGAGCAAGGAAAACTTCTAGCCCTGCGTCAGCTTTTACATCCCACGAGCAGCGATGACTCGGGCCCGCCACTCAGACCCCCGTTCCTAGTCTTTACGCAGACTATTGATCGAGCCACAGCACTGCACGAGGAGCTGAAATACGATATTCCCCTAGAAGCAGGCGGTCCGGCCAGGATCGCAGCTCTGCATAGCGCTCTCGCCGACTCGGCTCGCTCCACCATCATGCGAAAGTTCCGAGCCGGTGACATCTGGGTCCTCATCACAACCGACGTTCTTGCCCGTGGAGTAGACTTTGCCGGTGTCAACGGCGTAGTCAACTTTGACGTTCCTGGCTCCGCAGCAGCGTACGTCCACCGCGCGGGGCGAACAGGACGAGCAGGCAGAGAGGGCGGCGTCGCCGTCACATTCTACACCAAGGACGACATTCCGTTTGTAAAGACGGTCGCTAACGTCATTGCCGCGAGTGAGAAGCAGGCAGGCAAGACGGGTGACCAAGCTGGCGTGCAGAAATGGCTGTTGGATGCCCTTCCCAACGTCACCAAGGCGGATAGGAAGAAGCTCAGGGAGAGGGGTGTGGAGTCTCGACGCAGTGGAAGTGGAAGCAAGGCGAAGATTACGTCCAAGAGCGGCTACGAGCGGACAAAGGAGCATAATAAGAAGGGCGCGATGGATGCGAATAAGCGGCGACGGGTGGAGGGCAGACAGAGGGACGAGAGCGATGGTGAATGGGGCGGGTTGGAAGACTAGATGCGAAAAGGGGGACATGATGAATTTACTGCGTCAGAATTATGAACTATCTTGATGTAGCCGTATTTCTGTAATGGACCAGATGTGCGAGATGCAAGGCGATTCGCCCAAGTTCCACAGACCAAGCTCTTTACAACAAAGCTGTTGCCTCTAACTCAAGCAACTTCCACAACCTAATATCATAAAACCCGCCAACGTCACCAAGGTTTAAATCACTGTAAGCCTTCTTCCACGCCCAACTGCCGCCGCTAGCCATGCACACATATGTACTCCGTATACATAGCTCCAGTCCAACGAAACTATCCCCGTCTTCCCCGACCTACCTTTGGAGTGAACAGGTTGCCCTCTCACCGTCCCTTAGTTGTGAATGGTCGGAAATTAAAGTTGCGATGGGACCCAATTACTGGGCATTTCTTTGGCGTTCTTGGCGCTTGTGCTGCCCCGGCGGCAAGGGCGAATGTGTGGCTTGGGTGGTGGGCTGTTCAGAGAAGATGTGAAAGGAAGTTACTCCGTAGATGAGTGACGGATTCGTTGTTTATACAGCGATGATGATGATGGGCCGGACGGTCGTGGCAGTTTCTCACAGAATACGGTGATTATGGTGCACGTCATGATGCGAGACACATTCAGGCGAGAATTGGCGGCAGCAGATCAGCGGCATCGTCGCGGAGGCCGGGAATACTAATATCTTCATATTATCTATCACCATGGACATCCAGCCGCTCATGGGTCGTGGTATGGTGCCGCGCGTAATTACATGCCCGCAAAACAATATTACTAGTACGTTCAATGCTCCATTATGAGAGCCTGGTCCGTGGCGAAGAGGGAAGGGCCCGCAATTCCAGGCCCCCGTTGTTCGATAGAAATGGCACGATTTGAAGAACACGAGCTTGGCTAATGTCCCTTTTCGCATCTACTACCGGTGGCTGTAACCTTTACTTTTACTTTTATATTTTTGTCTTTTCTTAACCTATATAGTGGGAGGTAACAAGTTTTTGCGTGCCTTCGGGTACCGTCAATGCCACCGTCATCTGTGCAACTTGGGGCCTGGCACCGGCAGCCATGCAAAAAGTTATTGCCACATACTGTAGAAGGACGTGTAATCAACACCCTGCTGCTGACTCTCGTTGTTCTAGAGTACAGTAAGATCACTGTCCCCTAATTGAGAGCTTGACGAGTTTTCGAGTCGCATGCCCCTCCAGGCCGTGGCGTGATTATCTGCAAGAGGCAGAAAAATCACCGGTTTTGCAATCAGTGTTGGCCCTCTCTTCAGCAAGGATAGCCAAGATGGAGCTGGCAGGCATGTTGCGCGGGTAGGACAAGCAGCGAGAAGACGCTCTATCACAAGTCGTCTTCTTTTTTTTTTTTGTTCCCTTCTGCTTACAATAACAGTTGTGCGGACGGTAACTACTGCGCTTATCGTATGTACATACAATCACAATTGACACCAGACTCTAGCTACTGCTAGTAGTTACGCAGTTGGCAAGAACTGTCCCTCCATCGTGAAGCGCTGATTGGTTGGTGCCGTATTAGGCCACATGGGTGTTAGTCCAACGCACAAATTCATGAAACGACGCAGCGCTTCCATTATTAATACTGACACGCCCCTGGCGCAGCATTTGTACCGTAACTGACTGTACTACATCAATAGAGCACACGGCGTAAAAACAATATACGTAGGTACTCTACTCCGTACTGTGCTATAACTGGTTACGGTACTCCGTACAGTATGCAGCTTGTCATTGTTGGTCGGCTCCTGCCTGACGCGCGCAACCCTTCTGAGAGCATGGATCAGCAAACCTGCATTGTTTTCCCCTGCCAAGAGTGCAAGGTTCACAGCGCAAGCGTTTCCTCGTCTGCTTTTTGCCACGTTCATTTAACCTGACTCCAGAAGCCCGTAAGGCACCGCAAATGGTATGTTCCGCCCAGCTTTTGCCGAGCCCAGCCTACTTGCAGAAAGCCTGACTAGCCCTGCAACCCTGGCAGCGTGGACCGCATATTCACTCGGGCAGCGGTCACCAGCACACGAGGAGGGAGGGTCTAACTAAACATTACAGTTCGTGGGCCCATCTTGGCGAGCTGGCAGGCCGGGCTGGGATGGTACGGCATGGCATGGCATGGCATGGACTGGACTGGGCTGGGCTGGGCCATGCATTCATTCCTCATGATGGCTCTCATGGAGCCAACTGCATGGCCAACCAGCATGCCCAGACAGCTCGCAACACCACGGCCAACCGATGGTCCTTGTCCACTTCCATGGTACCTGTCAACCGCGCTTGTTCGTTTGCTAACTAGTTGGCTGGCTGGTTACGGAGTGCGCCGTCCATGTGCGGTCCAATCTATTATTATATCGTATGCTCTGTATTAATAAAACGGTAATGATTGCAGTACGGTACTATACTATCATATGTACCTGAGCTCAATAATACCCCCCCCCCCCCTGCTGTCTGTTTGCTGCCAAGTAGTTACTCCAAGCCCAACACTCCCACATCCTTCAGCACGGCAGACCACGTATTGTAACCGCAATATTACTATTGAATTCCCGTTTGCCCCTTCAACTGTCCGCTCTTTCCCTCTTTGATTTGGCTTTGGATTTAAAAAAAAAAAAAAAATACGTCGTGGTGATACCAGCTGTCGTTTGGCTTACTCGTTTGCGAATCCCCTCGTTTCTATTTTCCGCCTCCCAGGTGAGAGGCTTACAAGACTCATTCACCTGCCACTCCTTTCTCTGCGCTTGATCACACTTTCTTGAACATATACGGTGTGCCGCCTTTCCCGCCTTCCGTCTCATCCGTTCTCTGAATTCCCAGCCACGTAGACAGTGAAGACAGAGCCCAAAAGCACTGGCCTACGATACGTAGGTACGTACGAACACCTCGATTGATGATGCTCACCTGCCAAGGCATTTTCTTGTTGGGAAACTCTCCCAGCTCATTGTCTTACTCTGTTTTCTATCCTATTCTGCATTCTATCTCACTTCAATCTAAGCCTCCCCCCGCTAACGTTGATCGCTCGCATAAAGGGAAACAACAACAATGAAGTATTCTGCCTCTACTGTGCTCGCCTCGGCTGGCTGGGCCGCGGCTCTCACTCGAGATTGCTCCAATGCCAAGATGGATGGAGGCGCCGCTCTCGGCGCCAAAATCTGGTCCTGCAGCTCCGTCGAGCAGATTCTGTACGAGGGCATTCAGGGCAATGGCGTGTACAAGGCTGTCACGCACATGGATGCCGGCGGCGAATGCAGCTTTGAGGACAAGTCGTATAAGGGTCCTCTGGCTCCTCTGGACGAGGGGGTAAGTCGGCTCTGCTCTCTAGGGAGACCCGTATAGGCATGCGAACCATGGCGTATGTAAACCTGTGTCTGCTTCTAACTCGAACGAACTATGTAGCTCTCCATCCACATTAGAGGTCCTGTCTCGCTCAAGGAATTCGCCGTCTACAACCTCGCTTCCAAGCCCAAGTCCAAGCGGGACGTTGAAACCTCTCCTCGAGCTGCCGAACGCGGCCATAACCAGGGCCACAGGCATCTTCACCGCGCTCATCGTGCTCAGAGAGACATGGTCATCGCCACAATAAACGACAAGGTTGTCTCTTGGGAGAACGACTATTTCCCCGGCGGCGCTCCTGCGACAAAAACTTCCGCTTCTGCTCCGGCCGCTACCACCACAGTCACTTTAAAGAAGATTGGTGGTGGTGGTAGCGGCGGCGCTGCTGCCGCTCCCTCCGGAAATTCCAAGTCTGGCTCTGAAAAGCCACCCGTAGACGGCAAGCCTGCTCCTTCCGGCTCCGACTGGGACCGGGTTTCTTACTATAATGCCGAGAAGAAGACGGCTCAGAATTTGGTCTTCTTGGGCAACTATGGCGGTGCAGGCTCTGGTGTCTGGGACACGTACGTTTTTGACTCTCCTATCCCATCACCCACCATGATTTTCACACGAGACAAAAAATAAAATCTATCCGATGCTGAAACGTTGTTGATACAGAACTTGGGGCAACTCGCTCGCCTATCTCAATGCCAATGGCGACGGCGGCGCCTCCTCCCCCCAGATCCTCACTGATACTCTCATCCCTTCCGTGAAAGAATTCTCCATCTTCTCCGGCGAAAAGTGCGACGAATCGTGCGGTTTTTCTCGTGCCAAGGACGTGGCCTACAAAGGCTTCGCCGGCGCCAACAAAGTCTTCGTCTTCCGCTTCAAGATGCCCCGGGACGCCACCGTCCCATCCGGCCAGGATGCCAGCCATCTGCCCATCGACATGCCCGCTATATGGGCGCTCAACGCCCGCATCCCCCGTGCCATTCAGTACCCTTCGAAGAACCCCAACTGTACCTGCCATACGTCTGGGTGCGGCGAGTTCGACATCTTTGAGATTCTCGACAAGGGAGAGAGCGTGACCAAGGGGAAGAGCCATTTCCATATCGCGAGCGGCGGCGGCAGCTCGTACTACCTGGACAGGCCTGTCGACAAGTTTATCAAGCTCGCCGTCATTTTTCACGAGAAGAAGGCTATGGTCTCCGTCAAGAAGATATCGGATGATGTCGACCTCAAGCAGGGTCTGGATGACAAGACCGTGTTGGAGTGGTTAGCCCAGCCTAATGATCCCGCTGAGAAGCAGCTGAGTGCCTTGTTCCAGTTTGGCAAGTAGAAAACTATAGCCTGCGTTAAAAAGCATTCTCGGACTCTTCCCGAGGTCAGCTAGACAGAGAGGGGTGGCTGGCTGTGTAGATGGGGATTTCTTTTCGATTTTGTTTTCTCGGAAATGGTTTTACGACGCATATTGTTTATTTGGATGGCGTACAATAAGTACAACCTGACTTTGTAAATTATTGGCCGAGCCTAGATATCGCATTAAACATTTGTGGGGGCGGCTCCGTGCACTTACAACTCGGGCGTGTATGTGAGACGGCAGTGAAGGACAGGACTGAATGTTTATGAACCGCCGGAGGAGTGGCGTTTCTATTACCTCCATTAGATGGTCGTTGTTATCGCTCTAGTTTAAAATATTCCCGTCCACGTATATCGTACATAACATACAGTTGGGTTATGGCAACATCCGCTGCCACAGGACTCTCCATATACATACATCTATTGTTGACCATAGATCCGAATCACCTCAGCTATCCTTTTCCGCGGGCTTATCCTCCGACGATAAGCCAACCACATTCCGTAGCGTGCCAAAACTCAAACAGTCGCTTATCCTGTTTGCTCCTGAAAAGAGCATCACGAGGCGTTCAACACCGCAGCCCCAACCGCCCGTGGGGGGCAAGCCATAATCAAGAGCCTTGACATAGCTCTGGTCCAGCGGTGATGTGTCCCATTCGTCCTGTTCAGCTTCCTCGCTTACTGGTGCTTCTTGTTCCTGCTGTGGTGCAGAATTTTCTGCAAATCCAACTTCCCCATCGGGCTTGTTCACAAGACTGCGGTGAGTGGCCAGTTTCCGCTTTTGCTCCTCCGGGTCGTTCTCCTCTTCATACATGTTGGCCAACTCGCGTCCACCGACGAAGAGTTCTGCCCTGGCGGACACGAGTTGATAGGTTTGTGGGCATAGAAACCCCTTGGCGAGCGGTGACATGCACGCCGGGTGGTTGGTAATGAAGAGCGGTTCTGTGAAGGACATGGGCTCCAGGTAAACGGCTGCAAGTCGATCCAGAAGCTTGGGCAAGGAGTTGGGCACTTCGCCGGGAATCGTGATTCCAGCGAGTTTCAACATGGCAAGAAGCTCTGGTAGAGCATCCTCTGCAGAGAGCTTGGGGAACCGTATACCCATAGACGCTTCCAGCCCGGGGATAAATTCCACTTGCCTAAACGGTCGAACAAATCGGCTGAGATCAATAGGCGGTAGGGTGGTAAGCTGAGTAGAGATGACGTCTTGAGCATGTTTGGCCAGACCGTGCAGTAGTTCTTCTGTTTCCTTAATCAAGTCCGGCAGATTGGTGTAGGCGCTATAGAACTCGCACATGGTGAACTCGGGGTTATGGGTGGCATCAACGCCCTCATTGCGAAAGGCTGGGCCAATCTCAAACACCCTGTCCACGCCACCGATAACAAGACGTTTTAGCCACAGCTCTGGGGCGATTCGAAGGGCGAGATCTTTGTTACGAAACTCCGTAGCCTGGGTGACAAAGGGCCGTGCTATAGCTCCACCGGCATTTTCAGCCAGAATAGGTGTCTGGAACTCCAGGAAGCGCTTTGAATGAAAGTGGTCTCTCATGTACTTTGTAATCTCAGCTCGCAGTCTCAACACATCAACAACCTCCTTATTGACGAGCATATCGACGTGTCGCTCTGCCATTCTCGTTTTAGGGTCCGTCAACTTTTCTGGAATCTGCTCCATTGACGGAGATACTAGTTCTGGGAGCTGGGTGACTTCGAGGGTAGGTTCTCCAGCCTTGGTTCGGGTGGCATGGCCGATGACCGCTACAGACCTTGTCAGCCAGATGTGGGAGGGCTAAAAAGAGAGATGGGATTCGGTAAAGTCCTACAGATGTGATCCCCAATTTGGATCAGGTTTTTAAAGAGGGAGAACTTTTGCATCCGTCCGTGTTGTTCTGATACACATTTATTCTTGTTGATCATGATTTGCACTTTTTGGAATTCGTTCACAATGTCGAGGAAGATGAGGGATTTGCCGACTACACGTTTTGACCGAATACGACCTGTCAACGTCACTGCTTCACTGGGCACTTGCTCTTCAAATTCCTCTAGGAACTCCGGTACGCTCTTCCGCGACATGGAAGTATCAAGCCGGGGATATGGGTCCGGGTAGAGTGGATTTTCACTCTCCTGGTCTTCACGAAGCTCATCCTTTCGGTGTTGCTTGAACGGTGACAAGGTTTCGCTCGCATCATGAGCAGCGGAGAACCTCGAGGCTTTGTTACTATCAGAGCCTGAGGACAACGCACGAGCTCCCGACTGAAAAGGCGCGCAGCCGGACCGAGCCTGCAACGACAGAGTGCTGCCTACATGCGTTAATCCGCCGATGCTCCTCAGAGCACATTTCTGGGAGACGGCGGACTGGCGGGCCAGTCGAAGGCACAGGGAGTATCTCATTGCGCCTGTTTATAGTGATGGGTTAGCTTTTCATTTGCGCCAAGAACTTTTTAACACGACATATTTAGCACAAAGATAGTGTCAGGCATTGGCATTGTATAATCACCCACGACCGAAGCCATGTCAATCGCAGCGGTTCTGAAGCGAAGATGCAAATTCATCATGTAAAGGGGACTGAATACGTAGGGCGCGTAAAGGGAGTATGTATACTTACAGTCATAGCGATCTGTCAGAGCAATTGCCCTGATGGGAGGGACCTCGTGGACTTGCCAACTGCACGATGGGCTGGATGGGATGAAGGAGCTTGAGAAGGGAAAATTGTTTCTGCATGGAGTTATGGGACCAAGTTTTTCCCGGTCGCCTGCAGCACCCCTGTTACGCAACACCTGTTAAGCAGCACACCCCGCCAGTCGCATGGATCAAAGTATGCGCCAGGAGCCTGCCGCCTAGCGTCTCCTGTTCTGGAGAGCACCAGAGAGAGCCTTGTTGCCTGTCTAGTGGCTGCATGAAAGCTCCCCATCCAACCACCAGCCACCAGCCACCGATCACTGACCAAACCACCAAGAGGCTGAATTTTGTTCAGCCGTCGTCTCGCTCCACCACGTTGCATCTTCCACCATCCCAAGACCTCACCCGCGTTCGCAATCAAATCAATTGACCATCTGCATCCTTATTTTGCGACAACCACGGGATACAGTCATGGCTCAGCAGCCCTTGCCCACGTCGGCGCAGCCTACCGACATCTACGGAGGAGGTACGAATATGAGCTCTCAACACGCGATGCCGATGCGCGCATAACCTCTCGCCTTAACATATACTAACACTGCATGACTTAGACGAGGTTTCCGCCCTCGTTCTCGATCCCGGTTACTGTAACACACGCGCGGGCTATGCAGGCGAGGATGTACCCAAGTCTATCCTGCCCTCCTTCTACGGCCACACGAATGGAGAAAATCCACGCGACCTTTTTGGCGACGAGTGCATCATCCCCCGTGCCGACTTTGAGATCCGCAACTATATGAACCGAGATAGCGTTGTTGAGGATTGGGATGTCGCGTCTAAGATTTGGGAGCATATGCTCATAAAGCGGTTGCAACCTGAACGTCCGACGCCACCCTCTAAGAACGGATTGAACGACGACGTGAAGGACCAAGATGGCGAGGGCGACATTGCCATGGACGAGGCCGAGACACAAGAGAAACCTCTTCAGGAGAACCCTCTCTTGATCACAGAGGCGCCTTGGAATACCCCCAAGGCCAGAGAGAAGGCAATCGAGATTATCATGGAAAACTGGGGTTGCCCTGCGTTCTGGCTGAGCCGGACGCCGGTGCTTTCCGCCTTTGCTGCTGGCAAGGCTACAGCCCTTGTAATTGATGTTGGTGGCGCCAATACGTCTGTTACCGCTATTCACGATGGCATGGTTCTTAAGCGATCCATCCAACGTTCTCCGGCCGGTGGCCTATGGCTGTCGTCCCAGATCCGCAACATGTGGGAAACGTCGGAGCCAAAGGTGCCTTTGACGCCTACATATATGGTTGAAAACAAAACAGCAGTCGACGCCCTGTCCCCCGCTCAAGCCACCTTGCGCCAGTTCCCCTTCCAAATCAACGACTCTTTCCGTGCCTACGAAGAGGAGCGGGTTCTCACTGAATTCAAGGAGTCTGTTGTAGAAGTCTGGCGCGGCCCTGGCCGATACAGCACTCCCGGAACCGAAGAATTCGTCAAGACACAACCAGGCCGCGTGTTCGAGATGCCCGACGGCTACAATCAGATGTGGCGCGAGCAGCGCTTTAAGGTCACCGAGGGACTGTGGGACGAGAACGTTGGGTATTCTGTTCCCGAGTCTGACCGCCTCACCAAGTCTCAGACGATTCCTGAGCTTATCCGAGCGGCTCTCGGCGCTGTTGATGTCGATCTTCGCGGAAATCTGCTCGCCAACGTTGTTGTGACCGGTAGCACCAGTTTGATCAACGGATTCAATGACCGGCTGAGCAACGAACTGACTGTCATGTACCCCGGCCTCAAGGTTAAGATTCACGCTGCGGGTCTAACGAGTGAGAGACGATTCGGTGCCTGGATCGGTGGCAGTATCCTCGCCAGCTTGGGTACTTTCCACCAGATGTGGATATCGAGAAAGGAGTACGAGGAGAATGGTGCCGGTGTGGTGGAGAAGCGGTGCAAGTAAAAGACACAGCAAAAAGGCGTTTTTGCCCGCATGGGCGACATAGTGGGAAATCTGGCGTACGGAGTCACGAGAGGAGATGCGCTTTTTGAATGTACGAGACAGGGACCTCTTTGGGACCTCTTTGAAAAGAGAGGATTTTAAAAGATCGCGTAGTGTGTAGACAAATGGCAATGATTTCACATATACCCAAATAGTTTTATCGCCGTCTCTCTTTACCCTGACTTTTGAACATGGACGCAAATGCCCTCGGTCTACATGCTGCTCGCTATACGCCTTGCCATACCCAAAAATTAAACATACCGGGAACCATCACATCAGGATTCCAACTCCTCCTTAACCGTCTGCTTATCCCCATCAGCCTCCCTCTCCGCCCTCCTCATCTTCACCCACGACCCCAACTCGGCCCAAATCTTCTCCTTCTCCGCGGGCAACAATGTCGCCGCCAAGCCACTCGTGCTCGATGCAACAAACACCCTCGCACCCTCCCACTCCCCCTTCACAACACCCATGTTCTCTTGCTCATCCTGCCATCCATACCGGAACTTCTTGCCCACCGGCGACCGGTGCCTCACCCGCCAGATACTCTCCCAGATGCTCTTCCCCACGATGCACATGCTCTCCGGGCGCCACTCGCGAGCCTTTTCTTCCAGGGCCGCCACTCCATCATCCATCTCTGCTTTACTCAGCTCTGAGCCATTGCGGCTGGGCCTGCCCACAATGTTGGTTAAACCCAGCGAGTACAGCTCCGGCATCTGTCTGTCCTCTTCGGCGTAGCATCGCCGAGGTGTCACTCCGCTGGAGTAAAGGAGTTTCCAGAACAGGTTTGACGGGTGAGCATAGGCATGGCCCGTAAGGGCGGTCGAGATTCCCGGGTTGAGGCCGACGAACAGCACGAGAAGGTTCGGGGCGAAGGCATCGGGGAGGAAGGGCAGGTGGGCGTATTTTGAGGGCGGTGCGTAGCCGGTGCTGGGGCGGCTGCGCTTCTTCTTGGTGGGCGATTGCTGTGACTGTGATCCCGAGGAGCGCTTCCTTGACGACGAGCTGGTTTGGGGTTGAGAGGACGCCTTGTGCGGTTCATTGGCTTCAAGCTTGACGAGCCGGGCGGTCCTGGGAAATGCAGTCCGGACGATGGGTGAGGTGGCGGCCCGGGGAGGGTTGCGACGCACACTTCCCTCAGGGGAAGTATATCTGAAGGCGTCCAGTTGTAGACGGCCCTTGAAAGTTGCGACGTGTTGATGCTGTTGCTCTCCCTCCATTGCGAGGATTTTGAAAGCGTGCGGGCCTGTTGCGTTGATGGCATTAAGAAGTTGGAGATGGGTATCAGAGCAAATGTAGTCAAGATAATGCGATTTGCCACCCAAGGGCTGAGGTTGGAAATGATCCTCAACGCTGTCAAAAATACATTCTATCCGTGATATACATTCATTGCATTGAAATTTGGACATTATTAGAATATTCAGCGTGGTCTTTCTGCACATTAGGTGAGTTCGTTCGTCGCCGTGGTGGAAAGGCTGGCAGACCTTGCCGGTGAGGCTGAGTGCGCATACCCTACATCTCCATTCATCCAGACAGCCAGTTCCCAGTTCCTGGTGTAATCCGCATTTTGCATGAAACGCAGCTCACGTATGTTCTTAGGAAGATTTATTTCATGCTACTTACGTTTAAAATCATAAGTCAACTACACCGCCGGGAAAGAACTATGCAGCAGGTGGCTTTTGAATCTGGTTCACTTAGAAGAAGTAAGCATTTTCGTGACTTTATCCACGTTTGGAATATAAACGAAGCAGACATAGGTAAGTGTGCCAAACAGCGGCGATTACTACAATGTTTAACAAGGGGTATTCTTTTTCTTTTTCATTTTATTCAATAATTAGCATCCTTTTTCATTGCGCTGTTATTTGCTAATCTGGCTCATGACTTGAGGTCAAAAGGTCTTACAGGAAAAAGCACGCTGTGTCTCAACTGCTTCATTATTTTCATTACGCAAATAGCTTCGTGAGTTTTTTTTTAGTTTTTTTTAACAAAAAAAAAAAAAACGAGTACCTGTTGTTTTTGTCAACATTAAAATTTTTTTGCATGTGGCGCTTCAAACAGTCCTTACTGTAATCTTCTGGAGAAAAAAGTTGCTTTATGACATGCGGGTGGGTGTGCCAACGATCATGCAATAATGAGATGGCTGAATCACTTTCCAGAGAAGATAGACGTGTTCGTTATGACGGAGCAATAATAGAAAAATTACTGAGAGCCATTAAAATGCTTCATCTGTGACAACTTCACATAACCGGACATAATCAGCTTTTAGTTCATTGAAAGTTCGCCCGTCTCTGCAAGGTAGTGTGGACGACAGAAGATGGATGGTGTCAGCCACGGTTCAAGTAGTGCAATAATTGTCGGTCTTTAGTTTGTCCTGTTTTTGATGTGATTCATCATACAAGCCCAAAAAAATCATGACATAAAAAGGATGACACAAAAAAAAAACAAGATAGTCACATGCCGTCTCTCGCGCAGCGCATGAAAAGCGAAAGGTTTGGGCGGACGACACATTTTATGAGCAAATCTCTCCTTTCGTGCAGAGTTCGGTACGGCGCTGGCAGCTCACATGGCTCACATGAGATTAATCACGTCGGGTATTTGCACTGCTCAGCAAGAAAATGCAATTATTCGTTCCTGAAGATCATGAAAATACGAGACGTTGGATTGGATGGTTAGCTGCCAGAAGGATGATCACGGTGTTGGCGGGTCTTTGACGGATTGGGCGGATGCTATTTTGAGCAACCTGACCAGGGGTGCAGGAGCCTGTCTGTTCCTGTTCCTGTTCCTGGCACCAGCGGTGATGCTGCGCCTCAGTGACTAGTAGATTGCGCCTCAGCAGATGGAGTTGGGGCTGAGTATACGGAGCACTCCATACAGAATATACCGTACTCCGTAATTAACTACTGAAATGCTCGTCAGCCAGCCAGTTTGCCTGCCCAGGGGATGTTGACGTTGCCCGGCAGCCGACCATGCGTGCCGGATACGAGAATTGTTGCTGCCGAAAACGCCCTGTTGCCGTCTCGTTTTGCTGCCTTCCTTCGATCAGTGCCATCTCTGCAAGCTTAGGTTATTATTTCCCCCCCGATTGACTTACTGAGCAACATTGGTGGCTACTATTCCGTACCTAGGTGCTCTTATGGGGGTACCACAACGTCGAGCCATATGCCCATGCTTAGGTAGCTTCTGTTCTTTTCTTTTCTTTTTTTTTTCCCCAGCAGGTGACAGAAGTCTAGCTACTTGGCTGCTTCTGGGTATGACGTATGTAACAAAACGGCAGAAAATACGATTGAGCGGTGGACAATAAATGGCTTTCGGACCACGGTGCATGCAAGAAAGAATGATGCTGCTTCACACCGCCACGGCAAAGACATGAATATCCCTTATTTCCGGACAAATACACACATGGACCTCTTGTAACCAACTAGCCCATCAGCCCTAATGAGGAGCTGGCAACAGGCTGCGCGCGAGCACCTATACGCCCATCTACAATACAATAAGCACTCGAGCCTATACTGTAATAGCGGCGGCGGCGGCACCAGCACCAGCAGCCGCGAAGCATAGCAGAGCAGAGCAGAGCGGAGCAAGGGCTTTCTGCAATACCGCCCGAAGCGGCCATCCGCAGGCCCCGTTCTGCTGATGGACGCCCAGTGACGACGACCAGCGCGCTGCCATCCGATGCGCCACGACGCTGCGAGATGAACGGCCACAGGTGTCATTGTCATTGTCATTGGCTCCAGCTGGCAGAGAATATACTCCGTAGAATGCAGCGGAATCGCGGGCATTGGAGAACATGAGACATGATGACATTGACACTACAAAGTGGATGAAAGGACCATAGCCATGACCTCAGTCCTGCAACCAATGCTTTGTAGACGTCCTTTCCCAGACACGGGGATGCTAAGAAAATACGAGGTTCAGACAAAAAGTACGTTATGTCTTCTCCATAGCTACCCAGCAATCAGAGAGAGAGGTCTGTCAGTCGCCTTCAGTCAATCCTCGCTGCCCAGCAACTTGGTCCCTGCTAAGGAGGTGAGGGGCAGCCAAGAGTAATGCTCTTTTGCCCCGCCCCTCGCCTCAGACCCTGGCACCCCTGGCAGCCTGTGGCACAATGTGCTCGCGCCGCGCTCAAGCCGACCCACACAGCCTCTGCGTCAACTGGACTGGATTTGCTGGACTGACGACGTCAACCGTGGCCCACGTCGATCAACACACGCCAGACCCGACCCGTAGTTACAAATAGAGCTACAAATAGTTTGGTGTACATACGTAGGTGTTTACGGGCCACAGCCTGCTTCTGCAAGCCGACAAAAGCTTGTGTTTCCGACTGGATTACGGATTACCTACGGAGTACGGAGTACCTAACTAGCTAGCTAGCTAGCCAATCTGATTGTTGCGCTTTCGTACTCGGCAAACGCCAATACTACACCGTTCTTTATAAGTCACCGCCATCGCCGCCTCCCCGGGCTGGACTCTGGACCCTTGACTTCTCCTCCTCTCATATTCACCAAACAAACCCCTCCATTGCTCTCTAGATACCCCCCTTTGTCACTCCCCCTAACTTCGCCTACCACCCATACTTTCTTGTTGAAAACATTCTTCCCCAAGAAGCTCTCTGTTCCAGCTGAACGCCCTCAATCTCAGCTCTCAAATACAGACACAATGGACAAGGTCAAGGAGATTCTCCATGTCGGTTCCAAGAGCGGTAGCAGTGACCACAAGCCTTCGGAGCCGTCAGCAGAGGCTGTGGCCGACCTCAAGGCCAAGTACGCCGAGGCTGGTCAGGACCATGTCCTCACCTTCTACGACTCTCTCAATCCCGCAGACAAGGCAGCTTTGTACGACCAATTATCTAGCTTCAACCCCGCCCACATCAACGACATAACAAAACGAGCACTTGGCGAAACCAAGTCGGACACTCCTGACACCCTCGAGCCCCTCCCCGAATCCGCTCAGGCCAGCATTCTCGACTCGAGCGCAGATGACATCAACAAATGGTACAGCTCAGGCCTGGACCTTATTGGCAGGAACAAAGTTGCCGTGGTCCTCATGGCTGGTGGCCAGGGAACACGATTAGGGAGCTCCGCCCCCAAGGGCTGCTACGACATCGGATTGCCGTCTCACAAGAGCTTGTTCCAGATCCAGGCCGAGCGGATTCGACAGATCCAGGAGCTTGCTGCCAAGAAGGACGGCAGTGGCTCCGTCGTGGTCCCCTGGTACGTCATGACCAGCGGCCCAACCCGCAAGCCCACCGAGGACTTCTTCGAGGAGAACAAGTACTTTGGCCTGAACAAGGCCAACATCCAGATTTTTGATCAGGGTGTCCTGCCGTGCATCTCCAACGAAGGCAAGATTCTTCTCGAGAGCAAGGGCAAGGTCGCCGTTGCCCCCGACGGCAACGGCGGCATCTACCAAGCCTTGATTGTGTCCGGTGTCCTCGATGACATGCGCAAGCGGGGCATTGAGCACATTCACGCCTATTGTGTCGATAACTGCTTGGTCAAGGTTGCCGATCCCGTTTTCCTTGGCTTCTCGTCGTCACTAGACGTCGACATTGCTACCAAGGTGGTGCGCAAGCGTGACGCGACCGAGTCTGTTGGCCTGATCCTCTCCAAGAACGGCAAGCCGGACGTGGTCGAGTACTCTGAGATTGACAAGGCCACAGCCGAGGCCGAGGACCCCAAACATCCTGGTGTTCTGAAGTTCCGGGCCGCCAACATCGTGAACCACTACTACTCGTTCCGCTTTTTGGAGTCTATCCCCCAGTGGGCTCACAAGCTGCCTCATCACATTGCCCGAAAGAAGATTCCGTTTGCCGACACCGAGACCGGCGAGACTGTCAAACCCGAGTCACCCAACGGCATCAAGCTCGAGCAGTTTGTCTTTGACGTCTTCCCCATGCTGCCTCTGGAAAAGTTCGCATGCATGGAGGTCCGTCGTGAGGACGAGTTCTCTCCCTTGAAGAATGCGCGAGGCAAGGGCCAGGACGACCCCGACACCAGCCGAAGTGATATTATGGCCCAGGGCCAACGATGGGCCGCTGCGGCCGGTGCAACGGTTGTGGCCGATGGGGGCGTTGAGGTGTCTCCTCTGATCAGCTATGTAAGTTCCCAACTTGGCTCGGCTTGTTCGTACAATACGAGTATGTCCATGTAGCGCCTTTGCTAACGAACCAAATTCACAGGGTGGCGAGGGTCTCGAAAAGCTCAGTGGCAAGACTATCACAGCGCCCGCTGTTTTGGAGCGAGAATAAACTAGTTTTGTCGGGGAAAAAGAAAAGAGGAAAGGAAACGGGGAATTTGCGTGTATTTCTTGCTTGGGGGCGTTAATTGCGAGGGTCACCAGGAAGAAATGCTTTATCACAGGGATCTACGCAGGGATATAGGTTGCATGCAGGTACTGTCTTGCAACCAAATGCATTAGAGCGAAGCACTTTGCCAGCTTTTCTTTTTACCATGAACGACAAATATTGTTCATGTTAAGCCACAGTCCGTGTACATTACCTACTGACCTCTAAATCGTGAAAGCAGCAAAATCAGGACAATGAAGCACCAGTTAAGCACGCTATGTATACCATTGAAGCTCGCCAGCTTTCAAACATGATTATAAATTGGCGCTACCGTGTGGAGCAAGTATTTTATATGTTCAAATAGAGCTACAAACAGGCTCCTCTATATTTTTTTCTATCCACTATCCATAAGCAAAGGAAGTGGCCATCACTTCGTTTTACATATCTAGACTCTACTTTACTTTACTCCTGCTCGCTAATGAACTTCTCGGCCTCGAGAGCAGCCATGCATCCAGTACCTATGAGCAGTTAGCATCTTGCCCAGTGAGCTCGCAAAGCCGGAGCCAATCCAATCGGATCAACTCAGCGTAAATTGAGGTAGAGGAAGGGGAGAGA
Source organism: Conoideocrella luteorostrata (assembly GCA_032433595.1). Taxonomy (NCBI): domain Eukaryota; kingdom Fungi; phylum Ascomycota; class Sordariomycetes; order Hypocreales; family Clavicipitaceae; genus Conoideocrella; species Conoideocrella luteorostrata. The sequence goes on from JASWJB010000147.1 coordinate 51,464, forward strand.
CGGAGACGGACCCGGGGGGGGGGGGGTAAAACATACCAGCACTAGTAATAGCCTGTCTGTACTTCTTGTCCTGCACATCACCTGCAGCAAAGACGCCCTCGATGCTGGTCAGCGTCGTGCCAGGCTTCGTCAGGATATACCCATCCGAATCCATATCCACCTGTCCCTTGACGAGGTTGGTCGCAGGATCATGGCCAATAGCGTAAAACAGGCCGTTTGCGTCGGCCACGTCCTCCTTCCCAGTTTTGGTGTCCTTGACGACAATATGGGTCATGAGGCCGTCCGCTCCGCCTCGCACCTCTGTGGCAACCGAGTTGAAGCGCACTGTCACCTTTTCGTTCTTCAGCAGTCTAGTGGCCATTGCCTTGCTCGCGCGAAGAACATCCCGACGCACAAGGACGGTAACGTGGCTGCCGTATTTGGTCAAAAACGTAGCCTCCTCAGCGGCCGAGTCACCTCCTCCGATCACGTAGAGAGGCTTGTTGCGGAAGATGGGGAGGGCGCCGTCGCAGACTGCGCACGCGGAGATGCCGTTCTGCCAGTACTTGTCTTCGCCGGGGAGGTTCATGCGCCGGGCGGATGCTCCTGTGGCGATGATGACAGCGTCGGCCGTGTGCGTCTCGTCGGGGTTGAACTCGGTGGTGTATTTGAAGGGGCGAGCGGAGAGGTCGAGCGTCGAGACGGTGTCGGTGACAACTTCTGTGCCGAACCGCTCGGATTGCTGCTTCATGTTATCCATGAGCGCTTGGCCCATGATGCCGTCAGGGAAGCCGGGGAAGTTTTCGACCTCGGTCGTGGTGGTGAGTTGGCCGCCTGCGGCGATGCCATTGGCCATGAAGCCCTCATATAGGACGGCTGTCTCTCGATTATTTTAGTAAAAAAATTCCCCAGTGTGTAGAGTGGCAAGAGATAAAGCGCGCAACTTACGCTTCAGCTCTGCTCTGGCCAAATACACGGCTGCGGTGTGAGCCGCTGGGCCGGAGCCGATGATGACGACCTTGCTGTGCATCTTTCTGGCTCGCTCGGCGGCAGTAGCACCGGGTGTGGATGTGGTCTTTTGAAATGCTGCCGCGGCTGCGATGGATAGTCCGGCACTGGAGCGCAGGGTCCGCCGGAGACTTGAGGCGAACAGCTTGGCGGTTTTCGACGGCGATTGACCCGGGGCGGAGGTTAGATTATTGATTGTATGGCTGGATTCCGAGGGTTGCGAGGCCGAGAAAAGTTGAGGGTGCTTTACTAATTAGGGGTCGTAGATGCGTGGAGGGGTTAGGTGGTTAGAGGAGGGGCGGTTTGACGGGAGGGCTTTTATTGCGGGATTGAATTGAAAGATGGAATGCTCAACTACTGGCCGTCATTACTCGGGACCCTATTTACTTTAAGCACTTGGAGGCGAATTGGTATACTGCTAAGTACTCCGTACGCATACTAATATAGTAGATTACGTTCGGGAATAGCAGAGATGGACTATTTGTCAAGCCCCGATTTCTAAGCTGTCGGCATGAGCGAGCATCACAACAAGAACAAACCGGTACCTGGTTAGTCAAACCATGCCGCCGCCCATGCGCCGTGCCCTCCATAGTTGCCCCATGTCGCATCAGAATTCGGCCGTCCGGATCTGCCAACTGAGCCAACCATGTATAGCAACTACAGAACGGCGTTAGATACATCACGAACCCAGGTGTGCAAGGCCGCGGTCCGAAACCACTCTTCTCAAGTTGTTCTTCTCTCATCAGTGCTCACCATAACTCTTATAATGCACCTTCATATACTCAGGATGCTCAATATGCTTAGTGCACTCAATGCAATTATATACATCAAACTCCTCTCCAAGCCGTCGATCATCGCTGTCCGTCCTCCCCACCCCCCTTTCCAAACCTCGCGCCCAACCCTCCAATGTCCCTTCTGAAAAACTTGCCAAAATTCCTCAAATTCTCATTTATGGTCGCCTTCTCTGCGCTTTGCCCTGTAGTGGTTCCAATATCCCTAGCCGCACTCAGCAGCTTCTCTCCCAAGAACCCTGCGTCGAATCGCGACCCCGAGGCTGCTGTTAATGCCGCACCAGGATTCATGCCAATACCGCCCGTGCTACCCATCCCGCTGGTCATCATGAGCGGCGCAAGTAACGGTGAGTTCTGAACGAGTTTGTCGTTGGAAGAGCCATCTCTGTGAATGCCAAAGAGCTCAAGGAGGTGCGACTGGTCTTGCTTTCGAATGCCCTTCAACTCCAGAATCTTTTTGAAGTTGGTATCAGAGCGGTCTCCAATATGAATGAGATAGGCTTGGACGAGGCCTTCCGGGGGTGATTGGCGTATTTGAAGAGTTTTGAGGAGCGGATCCATGCGACTCATGGACTGTTCGACGCGACGCACAAAGCTGGACGGCGGGCCTTGTTGGGTGGATGAAGGGTTATGATAGGAGAGGAGGTTACCGAATGACTTGGTCAAGGCATATTTGTCAACGAGCATCTGTACCAGTAAGTCAACATAGAACTCGAAGAAAGTGGCGGTTCGGTTTGGTTAGGAAAACTGACCTGCTGAGCACCAACCTCAGAAATCGGCCGACAATGCACAATGTTGTTGATATAGGCCGTGGCTAAATGCTCAATCAACTTGTCGCAGAATGCCTTCGCATACTGCTGCTTGGCCACCACACCCAGTATCTCCTCCGTCCTCGCATTGACGTGCCTGATCAGTTCGCCTACATACGAGCTCTGGTCGCCCGCGCTGTCCATAGTACTCCAATTTGTATTCTTCATTTCTCGCCACGTAGTCTCGCAATCCAATTCAACAATATGCACCAAGGCCAGCACAGCAGCGCTGGCCACACCCAGGAATGCATCCGACTGCGAAGACATGTCCACCTTGGAAACAAGCTCATTGTCGATGCGCTTCTTGATGTTCTCTTCTAGTTGATTCGTGTTGGTATGCCAAAAGTCTGTTGTATTTAGGACCAAAACAGCATCCTGAACAGATGGGTTCCGCGATCCTCCGGCTTGTAGAATATGGAGTAGTACTTGTTGCGCATACTCATCCAGATATTTGGACAGTACCTTGGACAAATCTAGCAATCGGTCACTGGTGGACAGTTTCGCACATTGCGAAAGCGTCAGCTTATAAAAGTGGAAAAGCTCAATGGCCGATGGAATGACCGCTTGAGGTGAAAATTCCTCATCATCAGGGACGAGTGGTTGGCTGCGATACTTTGGTATCATGGACGCCAATTGTTTATCTTGCGAGTCAACCCACAAGCTCAAGTACGGCTCAAATGCTACGGAGATGAGGCCATTAAAGTTGTGCGACTGACCCTCCGCCGAGCTCAGAGTGTCAATGCTCGCCCTGGATTCGTTTGAGAACTTCTTCTCGATGCTTTGCTCGAAGTCGAGCGTTTCTTGTAAACAACTCAGCAAGAGGTTGACATCGATCTTGTTATTACCATCGCTCCTCCTCATACTTCTCTCCAAAATGCCCTTGAAATCCTCCCGCGTCCCATCACAGAACGCTGTCGCCAACAATTCACCCACATGCCAATTCGAAGGGAAGATGGCCGCATGGTCATCCTCATGCGTCTTGATCATGCGCTTAAACCACGAATACCTCCGGCCAATATTATCCAAGCTTCCCGCCTCATCATTGCCTCGAAAAACTTGTCGATATTCTCTTAGTTCCGTGTTGACGTACCAAGTAATAATTCTCGACTTGGCTGAGTCCCCTAACGCATCCAAAACGAGGCAGGATTCGACTAACAGGTTCTTCTTGGAAGAAACTTCGCTTTTCGTAAACGCCATTTCAAAATCGTCACACACTTGCTCAAGAAGCTCTCTCTGAAGCTCGGAGACCTCGCGGCTTAGCGTCGCAATCTGCTCAATGCTTCGGTAGCTGTTGAAGTGCTTCATCAACTGAATGACAGCTTGTAGGAGACCGGCACACTCCCTATATTGCCTGGATTTAGCCAGACCACGCAGCTGCTCATAAGCGGTCGTCAGCATCTGTAACCTCTTCAATGCCGTCATGCTGAGGGTCAGATTTCGCTTTGTGCCATCCAGCCGCTTGATTTCTGCCGTCATGGAGGTGATGCTCTGTTCTGTTTCTATCGCTCGTGACCGTACCGTCTCGATCTTGCGGAAGAGTTGTGCCAGCTCCGTCTGTGCCGATTGCATCCTCTCCAGACTTGAGTCTGGTTTGTAGGCTTGTTCAAGCTCCAGACTGTCGATTTCGCTGGATAGCACATTCTGGTGAGCCTGAAGGGCTTGTGACACTTGGCTGATGGACGAGACCGTCGAAGGATGGGGGAACAGCATATTGAGATGCTCCATTGGATCATAGTCGACTGTACCAAATCATGCGACAGGGGTCAGCGCTTGCAGATATGTGGTTATTCAACTTCCTGAAGCAAGTACTGACCAGCGTCAAGCGCGGATGCTTCCACCGCGTTCCCGTTCATCTTGACGGACATGAAGCCAGCTTTGCAGTTTGCCTGGCATGTCAATGCTGTTTTTTTCGCGGTAGAGATGCCTCCAGTCTCGCTGTCTGCTCTAATTCGGCATTCGGCAGTCCCACCTACATCGCTAGGAGCAGATTGTGAAGCTGTCATCAACGCCATGACTACTCCGTAGCTTGACTGCCATCGAACAACGTCAAAAAGTGGGTCTAGCTTCAGCACCTTTGTGCTAGATTTCCACAACCAATGAGTTACTCGGCTGCGATGAAGTAGGGATTACTCTAAGCTCTAAGTACTATGCTATACAATATGTTATTGTTAGATTTTATGTATTACTTAAAAAAAAAAAAACTTCTACATTTATTGTTGCGTACAGAATAGTCCAACTGATAACAGTCACTCACGTGACAGAACTATCATATGTAAGAGAAGTTTCAAGATGAATTTAACAATTAACAATCTTACATCCCAGAGCTTATTATTGTGACTTAATCTATATCTATACTCTTATGACTATCTACTACATACACTAATGGCGCGCTACATGCCGCTACTCGCCGCCACACACCACACACTGCTACACAGCACAAATCCGCAAGTCCTAGATTTCTGTGAAAAAGAATTATTAGTTAATATTTTCTAGCAGAATATAGTCGGAGAGCAATTTCATTGCGCAGTAAATTCAGGAACTTGTGTTGTATGGCAGCGTGCGGCGCCGTGCGGCACGGATTGTGAGTTCAACAGAAATAAATAAATAGTTAATTAAGAAAAATTAAGAAAAAGCACTCGGATTTTACAATTTATCATTATTACTCAATTATATAGTTGTAGGGACTACTAGTAAGCTCTAAGCATTAGGTTATATAATGCCCTTTGTATATTAGCTCTTACACTTAATCACTTATAGTGTAACCCAATTGCACTTGACACCTTGCCCACTTGATAACGATACACTAGTGTCGCAATCATGGAATGAGTCCTCCGTAGAGAAATGGAAGTAGCACAAAGAGAGGTTCAATCCTAAAGCATTCCCACATGCGCATCTACTGTCCAAGGGGCCGTAGAGACGAGTTGTAGGCCTTGGTTTTATTGGATCTCTGCCGCTTTATTTGTAAATCAACGCTGGAGCTTTCCAACTGGATACTTAACTGCAGAGAGCATTGATGGAGACGTCCCCAAGTCGTAGGCAGCCTGGTTTCGATTCGTTAAATGCGTAATAAATCACCATAGAGACAACAAGTTTAACCATTCCAATAAAGTCGATTCTTCTTCCGCTTTGTATTCAATGCGACTCGCTGTTCTAATGTATACCACAACGCTGGCTGAGCACAGTATTTGATGCTGCTTATTCTTCGTCTGGAGCTCGGTCCATTTCTGGACTCTCCTTCTCTTTGAGACCAGTGTCCTTACTCTTCTTCTTCATTGAGAAGCGCCAGGAACTCATGCGTCCCTCCCTGCTCTCCTTCGACTTTGACGGTCCCAGTGCTGGACTGCTAGTCATGCTATCATAGCTGCGTCCGAATGTGGCGCCATCCTCGCCAAGGTCGTCGGCGTCGCCAATGCTCGATCGTTGCTCAGAAGAGACATTCCGATCCGAGTTGGCGGTGCTTCCTGGGCCTTTCTTAAAAAGCCCCGATTCCATGCCAAGTCGAGTTGAAAGACTGAATTTGCTCGAGCTCCCCTTACGGAATAGTTTTCTAACTACACCAACTTCTGGTTCTTTCATATTGGACGTGGAGACAGAGTTTATGTCTGACGGTGTGTTTGACTGCGTCAAATCCAGTTGGAGAGATTCGTGTGATTCAGAAACGGAAGTTCCTGTGTGTAGGGAATATGTGTCTCTCGAAACGCGAGAATCAGATGGAGAGTCGTCGTGACTATGTGGTAGCTCAATAGTTGGCGTTAAGACTTCCTTGCCCTTGCCCTTGCCTTTTGTCTTATCCCTATCCTTGTCTTGGTCCCCCATACCGAATAAGGCCAGTTTGAAAGGTCGAGCGGCGGGGTTGAGACGTGGATTCATGGATTTAGGTGAGTCGCCCGGCTCGGCAGTGGATGGAGCGGGAAGGCGGGAACCAATGACACCAACCTGGCGAGCACGGGTACGAGGATCCCTCAAGTCTCTGTCATCCAGAATTTCGTCATCGGCTGAAGCCAACGTAGTGGTCAGAGCTGTAGTTGAGCCGTGGACAGATGGTCGCCTGGAACCATTTCGACTTGGCCAAGGATTGTTGTCGTTGGGGGACCAGACCCGGTTCATCAAGCCATGAGCGTCACCCGGAGCACCCCAGATGGAACCACCATCAGTAGACGGACGCTCTATGGACGTAATAGATGATGGTCTGGAGTGGCCATGCTCCCGGTCAGATATCGCAGAGACCCGAGGCCCTCTCAAAGAGTTGACACGTCTGGCAGAAAATGCAAAAGCGCTACCCACTGAACCATCTTGGCCCGTAGAGCTCCGATTCATCCAAGGGAATCTCCATCGACTCTCCGCCGTCTCACCTTCGTCGATCCCACGAGGGAACGACTGGCTCTGGCCAGACTTGAGTGAACCGATCAGGGGACCGCTGTCATCAGACGCCTTGGACGCCTTACCGCCCAGGTGCAAGTTGGATAGAATATTCGAGAATCGGTGGCTCGTACCAGGCTGTGCAATCGGCGATGAGTTCATATTCAATGACTTTCGTTCACCTGCGTCCGTGTATTGAGAAAACGGCAAATTATGATTAGAGCCATGGGGACTGGAGAAAGCATTGTAGGACGGAGCCGGAGAAACAGGTGACTGAGGACCTTCGTCATCGACAGAGACAGGTTCCGGAAGAATGGAACTCGCAGTAGCCTTCATATCCTCAGAATCTTCGATATCATCAAATATGTTAGATGGAAGTAGAGTTTGGGCAGTAGGGCTGAGCGGGCCTCCTGCAGCTTTAAACTCGGCTTCCGAGTGCATGGTACCATCTGTATTCGTAGGCATGTCCATGAAAAGACCAGGAACAAAGCCAATTGGATTGAAGCCAGTGCTATCTTGGAAGTTGGGTTCAACGTGAGCCAAAGGCGGAGGGGATGACATCGGAGTACCCCCCAGGCCGACACCACCATTTCCAGTATAGCTCAGACGCTTAGTGTTCTGCGGTGCTGTGGACGGATCATACTCCAATCCTGTGGATAGTGGCTGATTGTAGAAACTGACATCAGCTTGCTGTTGCATTATAGTTAGCTGTTGGGACAGAGACCGTCTCTGCTGGTCCAAGTGGACGCCTCGTTTAGTTTCCGTCACTAATTGGCCATGCAAATCTCTCCTGGCCAAGTCCCACTCCCGCTGCATCCTCGAGTCCTCCTCTTTCCATTGCTCATCATCGGCGCCAGGCAACTCCTCTCTGGTTGCTTTGAGATCCTGCAGTTGCTTGCCCTTTTCTTTGAGCTCGGCTTCTAGTTCAGCACACTTCTTCTGAAGTTCTGCATTACTAGCATCAAGCTCGTCCACATCCTTATCTCGTTTTTCAGCCAGCTCCTTCTTTTGCGTGTCAAAACTTTTGCGTTCCTTCTTCATACGTTCAACTTCCTTTTCGACTCTAACAATGCTGTCCCGGATCTTGGTCTTCTTAGCCTCCTTCTCCTTTAACAATTGCTCTTTCTTCTGTCGCTCCTTGTCTGCAGTCCGCATCTGCTCCCCCGTTGACCTTATCGTTGCTTTGAGCTGTGTAGTGTGTTCTTCCTTCTCTTTGAGAGCCTGTCTTTTACGGTCTCGTTCCTTTTTCAACTCTTCCTCCTGCTGACTAGCTTCGGCTTGCTCTTTGGCAAGCAATTGCAGCGTAGTCTCAATTTCCTTCCTGATATTCTCAAATTTGTTGTTCAACTCTAGCAATGACATTTCCGGCTCAATTGATGGTAGAGATTTGCTCTGTGTCTGATCCCCACTCGCAACTGATGGAGAGTGTCGCCGGTTCACTGTGTTGCGCCGTTGCCCAGGGGCGACATTGACTGCCTCTCTGGATGCGCTTGTGATACTATCAAGTACGGGTGTGGCCTCGACCGTAGGTAGCGAAGAGCTAGGTTCATCGGCATCATCAGTGTCGTCGTTGCCTTCCACCTGTGACTGATCGGGGTCGACAAAGTTCGTTGGCAAGCGAGAGTTTCCCAGTTGAGGACGACCGTCTTTGCCAAATGTCCTTAGCCGAATGACGGGGCTGCCGGATCTAAAGTTGTTGTGACCAACCGCAACCACCCTGATGTTGTAAAAATGATTTGGCTTCAAGCCAGTGATCGTTATTCCGGCTTCGTTTCCAGTTGCTTCTCCGACTATCGCCGATTTGTCAGCATACGCATACTCGTGTCCTTGTTCGGCATGATCGTACTTACCTTGAACGCCATTCACCTGTATTAGGTATTTCGGTGCGAGGCGATGGGAATTAGGTCGGGCCCAAGCTAGAGTCGCCGCATCTGATCGAATGCCGGCTAAGCACACCTCAGGAGCTTGGGGAATGTCAACACCGAGGATACTAACAAGCTCGGACACAGGCTTCCACAGGGTCTGAATGGAACGATGAAGAAGCCTGCGAAGTGGCGGGAACGTCTTGTTAGCACGGCAGGAGAAACTCCCAAGGGCAATGACAAGTCATAGGGTCATGGTTTTGGTTTTTTCCACTTCCGTAGCCTGTGAAGTCATGGCAGGGCACGAATGATGGCTGAACTCACCAGATCACGGCGCATACAGTCATAATTATCCTAAAACGCGTGACGGGCGAAGCCCGGACAACGGCCTCATGGGCGGTGAAGTAAATGCGATGCATCACCGCGCGACCGAAGTGGTGAAGAAGTACGGCGGCGACGACGACATAGACAATCTTCCGGGATGCAGACAAGTATCTCCGCAACGACCAGAGGCTGAGAAAGGCGACGGAGAGCGTGATCAAGAGCAAGAGGTCCCATGACATTATTCTCAGCCCTCCTAGCACTGCTGAGAGAGTGTGCGCGGAGCTGGAAACTTACTCAAGCAACTAAATGATGAAAGGAGAGGCCGGCCGTAGTCGTGGTAAGGTGGCCGTAGACAAAGTTCGACGGTGGAAGACGAAGTAAAAATGGCGTGGAAGCACGACAGGCTTTGTTTGCGAGTTGACGAGCAACGAACCCGAGAGTGGACATGGCCTTGCACCACAGGGCAGAAGGGTGCGGGACTGGCTGCATGGTAGTAACTACAGTGTGTGGTGCGTAATGCCTAAAGTACCTACCCCGTAGGTACGGAGGAACCCACTAGAGTTTACACCAGACCACAGGTGCGGTGCACTAACAGGGCAAGCTTGTGCCGTCCCAAACGAGCCGGACTGCGCTACACCACGTTCGGCAGATTTCAGCCAATCCGCTGGTTTGGTTGGGCGATGATCGCCTTCGGTAGTGGCACTGGGGACTGGGTTTAACAGAGCGGGCGGCGCAGCGGGAGAGAAATGCGCAGATGCTGGCTAGATTTACGGAGCACAGAGCAGGCAAAATAATAACTACGCACTGGCTGTCAATTATGTGAGTTCCTATGATTGGTGCACATGGAGCACTGTACACAGAACGAGCATACGCAGCATTGCTGGAAACAAGACAGGCCCCCAACCTTGCCGCAGCATCGAGAGGACACGTCGAATGTTGTAAGTAGCCAGCGACCAGCCGACACTGGCAAGGTTGGAAATGCAAGAGGCGTTCGGCAACGACGATAATTATAAGGGAAAGAAGGTATGATACGCAATTCACGGTCTCCACCGTGTTGTTGCCTACACAAGCAGCTTCAAGCTTGCAGTCAGCAATTGAAAGTTAAAAATTGTAAGCCTCGAGCGTGAGGGCATACACAGCTCCCAACCAGCCGATACTGGTTCTCAAAGCATGAGGTTGGTAGCGGAGTTTAGATTGTTTTGCGGTGTGTTTTGCAACGACGTGCATAGCGCCGGTTGGTTCCATTTATGTATATCATGCCGTGCATATATCAGGTGGGACAATTGAGCAGTGCATGAGCACATGAGATCTTGCGCACGCGAGCAAAAACGACTCAGGTCTAACGGCTTCTATTCCGCGCTCTAAGAATGCAGAATGTACTGCGTATTTAATTGATCCCTATTCGACGTTGCAGCAGATCTGAGGAGCGAGCTTGTCAAACCATTAGTTATTAGTGATTTTCCTTGGAGAGTTGAAGAGTGGAAGGGTAACAGCAGCAAATAGTAGCCTAATTCGGGGCCTTTTACCCAACTTGGTCCTATCCGCATCGCAAACCGAAAAAGTGGCATGGCAGCACATGCAAAACCCGTTCGAGTAAGCGACTGAATCGTAACGTCACCACAATTTGGCCACCACCGAGGCATTAGCTGGGGACTTTATCCACAGGGAGTTGCAATCATATGCTGCGAGATTTGCATTTGAATTTTTAATTTGCTTATTTATTGGGGAAATTTTTATACTTTTATGTTTATTTTCACTTTTATGCTTGAGTACAAGGCTGCCGTCCAGTGTCAAACTCCCCAAGCTCCACATCCTTTCATGAAGTCAAGACAAGGCCCAACAGAGTCTGCCCACGGCTGGAACACATGACGAGTTGGACCGCGGCTCGAGCGGTATTCATGACTTGCGTCGATGGGGAAATGGTGCAGCAGAGAGGTTGGCGGTTACATAGTGGGTCTTCCGGCCACGCCGTGCCATGGCCTTGCCTCCAAGCTCAACGAATTACGGAGCAGCTCCCACACGCGATGCGATAGCTATTCTACGTAACATCATAATACGATGAGACATGCAAATCGTAACGCAAAGAGATTCTCCAAACTAAAGGCGTCTCTGTGTGCTTTAATGAAAGGAGTGCTTCGGTAGGTGGTGATGGTACGGAGCAGAGGATTGATGAATGCCAGCGCCCAATTACTCCGTCGTTGAGCAAAATAGCCTCTCCGTACAGAGTACAATTAAAGTAAAAGCAGCGGTACCGGATTCCTCCCGAGCAAAAGTCGATCCCTCCCACCATGGGCCTGCGCTGGCCGCGATCCGGGCTTGGCTTGGCGTTCCTTTAAGCGGCGCGGCACGGAGAGTCTGGCCTGGCGCGGCTTGTCTGTCTGTTGGATGAGTCGGGTCTCAGCCAAAATTGCCCAACAAAGCAGCCGGCATCAAACTACGTAGATACTTGGTAGTAGTTACTTCTTAGAAGCACCTCCGTTTCCCCAACCGACGGACATCCTCTCGTTACTCTCATCAGCGCCGTACCGAAATAGTTCACTGGCCGTATTGCAGCTCGGTTTCTAGCTCGGCCAGCGTATAATATAACAATCATCGCCTTGCATCGCATTCGAGTCGCCCTGGGTTTCCTTAAAGTTGCCATACAGCGTCACAGCCACGACGCTCGCATCAGCCTTCATTTGGTTATCACCCGCCACCTCCCGATCGTAAGCGTCATCGTCGCTCGTGCCCTCTCCCCGCGTCCAACTTCGCGACATACAATTCTAGAACCTGCAAGGACGAACTCTGCGGGTCGAAGCGCCATCCTTAGCACTACCTTACCAACACAGTGCAGTACTATACAGATTCGACGGCTTCGTGGACCACATATCTCTGTCCTGTGCGAACCAAGTCCACCTGTTGCGCTCCGGCGAGAGCCAGCTACCCTTTCCCACCAGCAACTTGTGGCCCCCCTCCCAGGCAAATCTCGTTCAACCGACGTTTGCAACCTGCACTGAACAGCTCGCGCATTCTTGAGAGCGCCATTGGGGCATCATGCAGTACGTTCGAAATCTAAGCGACTCGGTTTCGACGGCTTGGAACTCCATCAACCCAGCGACTCTTAGCGGCGCCATCGATGTCATCGTTGTGCAGCATGACGACGGTACCTTGGCCTGCTCGCCCTTTCACGTGCGATTCGGCAAGTTCTCGCTCCTCCGGCCGTCCGAGAAGAAGGTCGAATTCAAAGTAAATGGCGTCAAACAAGATTATTCCATGAAATTGGGGGAAGGTGGCGAGGCCTTCTTCGTCTTCGAAACTACAGAGAATGTTCCCGAATCCCTCCAAACCTCTCCTCTTGTATCTCCGGCCAGCAGTCCAGGATTGGGACCCGAGGAAGGGTTGTCTGAGCTTAATGATCCAGATGTTCTTGATCTTGATCAGGACCTAAGCAGCTCGCCTCGGCCTGTACCGTCTGTGCTTCAACCTCAGCCAGAGGCAAATGGTTCGTCTTCTTCCTCACCTCCCTGGCTTACCCTAGCCTCTAACGTACATTGCCCTAACTTCAAAATCAGGCATGATCACCCCGCTCTCGACGTCACCCGATGTGTTCAAACCACGGCCGGCATCTGGTGACTGGTCATCAGCTCTGCCCAGACCTCATAGCGAGGATATTCTTAGAAAGTCGGCAAGATCTGCCATTCGTGATGAAGCTGAAGAGGGGTCAAAAGATCCAGACGAATCGGAAAGATCGCACAGTCCTCCGCCCATGGGTATGGAACGAGCAAAAACCTTGGCTAAGGAGCTTTCTGCTGCAAACATCCCCAGCCGAGTTACCGAAACTGGTGATCTAATGCTCGATATGACCGGATTCAAGAGCAGCGAGGAGGATATGTTGCAAGCTGAGATTCTCGCTCGAAAGATCCTTTCAGAGGAGCTGGAAGGCAACTATGACATCGGCTCTCTTTTCGGATTTGATGAGGAGGGTAATCTCTGGATCTACAGCAGCGAAGAGGCTAAGAAAGCTGCAATGGACAAAACGATTGAATCTTCACTAAAGTCTCATCGTCACAACACGGCAGCAGACGCGGTCTCGGATCCGGGATACCAGAGCGACGGCAGTGACATAACAAGCACCCCTCATGTGCCTTCGCACCGACGATCCGAATCAGATGCCGGTCCATCAGGATTGCAAACTCCTCCCCGCACCCCCCTTGGATCCGGATACGCTGGGAATCCAAACATCAACTATGCCAAGACCCTGCGTTTGACTAGTGATCAATTGAAGGCGCTCGACTTGAAGCCTGGAGAAAACGCCATGAGTTTTACCGTCAATAGAGCAACATGCTCTGCCAACATGTTCTTGTGGAAGCACGAGACTCCCGTCGTTATCTCTGATATAGACGGGACAATCACCAAGTCAGATGCCCTTGGGCATGTGTTGAATATGATTGGGCGTGACTGGACTCATACAGGTATTGCCAAGTTGTATAGCGATATTGCGCAGAATGGATACAACATCATGTATCTCACCAGTCGCTCCGTCGGTCAGGCTGACACAACAAGAACGTATGTCAACGGCGTCGTTCAGGGAGGATGTAGGATGCCCCATGGCCCTACCATTTTGTCTCCGGATCGCACCATGGCCGCTTTGCGCCGAGAAGTGTATCTACGCCAGCCCCACGTGTTCAAGATGGCTACTTTGCGAGACATCAGTAATCTGTACGGTCCAGACTTCAGCCCGTTCTACGCTGGCTTTGGCAACCGGCTGACTGACCAAATTTCTTATCGAACCGTGGACGTGCCGAGGACTAGGATCTTTACCATCAATTCCAACTCGGAGGTGTCGCTCGATCTTCTAAGTCTCAACAAACTAAAGATGAGCTATGTCAATATCAACGAAGTTGTCGACCACTACTTTCCACCTGTTGCTACGTTGGTAAAGGGTGGAGGAGAGGACTACACTGACTTTAAGTACTGGCGAGACGAGCCTTTGGAGCTTGATGAATTCTCTGCCAGTGATAGCGAAGAGCCGGATGAGCCAGCAGACAACGAAAGCACATACACAGACGACGAGGATGAAGAAATTGGCGATGGTCTCGTTGACAGCTACATTTCGCGCGAGTCGATAGACGAAAGTGTGGATGACGACAACGTTGAGAACGGAGAAGAGTACGAAGACGAAGAAGGCGACTACGACGAGGAGGACGACGCGCCATCTGATGATGAAACCCAGCTTGCGAACCACCTGTCCAAAGCGAAAGTTTCAGACAAGGCCGTTGAAGAAGACCTTGGAGCAGAGCTCATTACTGGGGTTGGTCACCTATCTCAAGAGAAAAAGACGTGATGCAATAACAGACAGAAAGAGAAGCTAAACAGGGATGCAGATTAGCGGTAACGGCGTCGCGATCGAGACGAAGCAAGTATTTGTGGAAGAGCCGGTAGAAATTCGACCTACACCTGGAAATGTGTCCTAGTCAGAGACATTTTACCTTGGGGTGAAGCCCAGCTAATCCAGATTTGCAATTTTGATTGAGGAGTGGGAGGTGAAGGGGAGGCATTCACAACGGAAGATGTAAGCACTTGATGGAGGACTATTTACTATGACGAAGAATCCGTCTTTATAAGGGGATGAAAGGACTTGATGAGTTAGCAAAATGGCATAGCGAGGCGTTGACATGTTACATTATATCATCATTGCATGCTTTTTTTTTTAAGGTCAGAATGTACAATGTTAGAAGAAGCATACATATATATACGCGGTCAAATACATCACATTCCTCGAGCAGAAGCCCCTTGTAATCAATTTTCCTCTGTAGAAGTTTGTCTCTTTCTTGAACCAATATATGTTCTGTGTATGTTTCTCGCCAAAAAATGACAATACTCGCCGCTCACACAGCCCCAATATTTATGAGTGCCTCCGCCAGGTCAAAAATAAATTTAAACCAAAACAAATCCCGTTCATCACCAGTCGACTACGAAAAAAAAGACGACTCATTACAACTTTTTGTTTTACTGCCCACTCATGTGCTTGAGACGAATCTCAACGGCTCGTCTGTGAGCCTCCAGCTCCTCCACCTTTGCTAATTGCATGACTGCTGAGCCAATATTCTTGAGGCCTTCGGCCGTAAGATTTGAGCATGTAATGTGCTTCATGAAGGAGGCGAGATTGACACCAGAGTATTGCTTGGCGAAACCATACGTAGCTGTGAGCACAGACAAGTTAGTCGAACTATTCCAACACTTCCTCATCAGAGAATGTGAACGGGTGGTTGGGAAAAGACTTACGAAGCGAGTGGTTCACTCCGGCGGAATAGTCTCCCACGCTCTCCGGGGTCCATTCACCAATAAACACACTTCCCGCGTTCATGACACGATCTACTATCTTGGCAGCATCATTGACCTGCAGAATCAGATGCTCGGGGGCATACTCGTTGCTGATGCGCATAGCTTCCTCCATGGTCTTGACCTGCACGGTGACAGAGTGTGCAATGGAGCCGCGCACAATATCTACTCGAGGCAGGGCCATAGCCTGGTTGTGAACCTCATCATCAATTGCCTTGAGCTGCTCCTCATTCAGGTCGACTGCAATGAGAATGACCTGGCTGTCTACGCCGTGCTCAGCTTGGGAGAGCAGATCGGATGCCACAAAAGCGGGATTAGCGTTCTCGTCGGCTATGACGAGGACTTCGGATGGACCAGCCGGCATGTCAATACTCACGCCGGCGTTCGTATCGTTGCTTACATGCATCTTGGCAGCCGTGACGAATTGGTTGCCAGGGCCAAGAATCTTATCTACTTTGCTGACGGACTCGGTTCCGTAGGCCATGGCGGCTACAGCCTGAGCACCGCCGGCGAGGACGATGCTCTCTGCGCCAACTTTGTGGGCGACGTAGACGATCTCGGGGGTGATACTGCCATCCGATCGGGGTGGAGAGGCAAGCACAAGCTTTTTACATCCAGCGACCATGGCAGGCACGCCGAGCATCAAGGCAGTGCTGGGGAGAACGGCGGTACCACCAGGGATGTAGAGGCCGACTCGTTCGATGGGTCTTGAGAAACGGCCGCAGACAACTCCAGGCATGGTCTCAACCTGCAGAGGTTTGTCCTCCTTCTGAGCGGAGTGGAACTTCTTGATATTCTCGTATGAGGTGTCAATGGCCTTGATGGTCTCGGCGTCTAGGTTCATGAGCTCCTTAGGGAACGGGGCCTTGATGACGGGTGAAGTCAGGGAGGTCGCCTTTTCGAACTTGTGGGTATACGACAGCAACGCCTTGTCGCCATTCTTGCGAACGTCATCGATGATGGGGGTAACGATTTTGAGGATGGCGTCGGGAGACTTCTGAGATGGACGCTGTAGAGTTCTGAGAAGCTCCGTCTCGGAAGCCTTGGCAGAATCGATTCGTAGCATAGTGATTCTGGCATCTACAGGTTTGTCTGCAGCATTATGCTTAGGTTGCGAGGCCTCTTCAGTCTTGATGCCCTCCTTCTCTGCCCACTTCCCCTTTGCATTGCCTGGCCTTCTCGAAACCTTCAAGCTCTTTGCGTCTAAGTTGGCCTCTATATCAGCCAAGCTAGCGCCAGCGCTAATAGCCTTGGTTAAAGCAAAGTAGATCAGGTCGGCGGCCTCAAAAGCAACTTCCTGTGGCGTCTTAGCATCGCATAGTTCCTCTGCTTCTTCCATGATTTTAGCTCGCAGTAGTTTCTCGTCGGAGAAAAGCCTGGCCGTGTATGAGCCCTCTGGAGCAGACTGTTTTCTTGACTGCAGAACTTGCTCCAAAGCAGGAATACCATTCAGGTTACCGAAACATCCAAACTGCTGCAGGTGGCAGAAGCGGCCTTTTTGCTTGACGACAAACTTCAAAGTGTCGTTGTCGCAGTCCAAGGCCAATCGGACGAGCTCCTGAGTATCTCCTGACGTAGCCCCCTTGACCCATAAACCTCGCTTACGGCTTTGATATACTCCTTTCTGAGTCTTCAATGCTTCGAGAATGCTTTCTTCGCCGGTATAAGCGAGTCCAAGCGCGACACCAGCCTCGTCGGTAACGACGGTGGGGATAAGGCCATCCTGGCGATCAGACGTCCAGTAAGTTGCAATGACTTTAGAAAGCAACAGCTTGCCAGTGGCAGTCTTGTCGGTTGTCAAGCCCGTGGAGGGAAGAATAGGAATTGCGTTGATTTTTTGAGCTACCTCGATAAACTTGTCGAGAGGGGTGCTGGCGACGGGAAGCAGATAGATATTCTTGGGCTTGGTAGATTGAGCGGTCTCGACAAATTTCTGAGACTCCGGGGCCGAAGGATCGAAATCCTTGATCAACAAGCCATACTCTGAAGCTGCTGATATATCTGGCTTAGAAACAACAGGAAGCACTCTGTCTCCGAAATCGGTGTACTGCGATAGAGCTTCGGGGGCAACGAAGACCTTGCGTGCACCACGGTCAAGCAGGGCAATCACATCGTCCTGTGATTCCAGAGCAGTGGCGTCTAAGTGGGCGTGAAACTCGTAATTGTGACGGCTGAAAAAGCGAAAGAGCTTCTCTTGAATATGGGGCGTAGCCTGTAAGAAAGGATTGCCCAACAGTGACACTTCCTCGCGGGTCAGGCCGTCGAGATTAGCCAAGCCTGGCGGGACAGCGACGCTGATAAGAAAGGGTAATGGCAGCTCGGTTTCCATTGTGAAAAATCCTTAGACGATTGATGACCAGAGTGTTACTCTAATCCAAGAGATAGAATGCTTCAGTTGGGAGAAGCAATTATTGTAATGCAAGTGACTGACTCAACATCCAAAACGCCGGGAAAAGATGATGGTGGGGCAGCCTCCATGCCTCCATCTGCCCCTCCAAGAAATTTGGCGCCGAACGGGAAAAAAATCTCACAGGCTTGCTGGCGTCACCGGAGCGGCACTCAACTAGACTGATGTCTACTTGTAGGTACTCATCTCTTTGGCGACCCACAGGCCTCCTTGTCACAACGAATGACCTAGAGTGACCTTTAATAGTGCCTAAGCGCCGTTAGGGCTGTGAGACGTGCGATGTAAGCTTTTTGTAAATCGAAAGTTTACTGGGACTTCTATTGTAGTGTAAATTAGCAGACAGAGGAAGTATTATTAAATGTCCAGCTTTTAATTGGCTACGGACTCCTGCCATCATTAAAGTGAGGCCTTACTTGTCGCCAAAGAGATATGTAGGAGTCTAGGAAGTATTTGGTATAAAGTACCGACACCACGGTTGGTTCTGGTGGACTACAGGTACCGCACCAGTTAGTGGCTGCCGCTGACCACGACATTATGCCTAGCACTATTGGCCCACGAGTTAGGCATATGCATTGGCTAGTTCACTAGCCACCCCGGATTAAATGAGCACCCGGAGGAGCTGCAGCAGCTACTCTATCTTAGACCTCTCAGATGATATGGAGCTCCACGTCGAATTATGTCGAGCCAACTTGCCGCGTTGCGACTTTGCCAGCTACCATCTTTGCACCATCGAACCGCTGCGCCTGTTATTCTGATGCATAGTCCATTTAATGCGCAACCGATAGATAGCAGAGAGAGAACCTTCCTTCGCATCCCCAATTCTCCGTCGCCCAACCGCCGACATAGTTCAGTATGGCGTCCAGTCAACCGCAAACGAACGGCGTCGCAGCCGCTACGAATGCATCGCAAACTGCTCCCAACACACAACCTACTGCTGTCGGACAGCCTGCTGGCCCACAAACACCGGCCCAACCGTCCACCACCACATCTGATCCTCGACCTCGTGACTCGCGGCTCATCGAGCTCCTCCTAACCTCACAGGGAGTAACCGCATATGAGCAGCGAGTTCCTCTCCTCCTCCTCGACTTCGCCTACAGACATACCTCATCCGTTCTGAACGACGCTCTCCACCTCTCCGGCGATCCGTACGTCACCCAGGCGGGCTCGAAACCTTCGGCTTCCTCCGGAGCAACAGCCCTAGCTGCAGGCGATGCCCCAATCACCGCTAATGGTGTGAAACTTGCAATTGGCGCTCGCTTGGGCTATCAATTCCGTGGAGGAAGTAGTGGCGGTGGTATCAGCAAAGACTATATGCAAGAACTTGCCAGAGAGAGGAACAAAGTTGCGCTGCCAAAGATCGTCCCTAACGAATGGGGCGTGCGACTGCCGAGTGAACGCTTCGTACTTAGCGGGACGAGTTGGGGTCTCAAGGATATGTGGGGCGAGGCAGACGACGATGTTGATGAGGATGGCCAAGGAGGAGATGCTATGGAGGGTATTGAGGGCCCCGAGCCGGAAGATGTTGGCGGTGATGGGGTAGAAGGAGGTACTGTCGACGATGTTTTTGGTGGTGATGTGGATCAGGAGATGGCAGAGTAATAATTGTCTTTGTTACCGTATTCATTGGTGACCATTGCCCTTGAGGGTAAGGTTCTAGAATGGGGGCTTGGGTCGGCGTTTCTGGCGTTGGGCGATGGACCGACGGTCTCTGATAAACATGTGATTAGTTAATTAAATACACCCTATTGAACTTGCATCGATCTTCCTATCCATTTGGGTTGAGTGCCACTGGGATAGAGTGAATCCTATCAATCTTGCAATCACGGTACTCTGATGATTGGACGCCTTTCAAGCACACTCAGCGGATATCTGTAATGAAACAGTGATGCACTAATGGATTTAGTCAATACATTAATACGACAAAGAAAACACCGAATTTAGTCCCTCCCCAACTCTGACTACTGTATGAACAAGGAGAGAACTATATGGTACACTGGGCCTTTTCTTAAAATGGCATCTCATACACTCTATGCCCTAGTCTCGCTTTTTCCAACCTCCTCAACCCATCGCTAGGTTAAAATTTGGGTTTCATGGTGTTCCTCAGTCTCTGGTAGTCAAACAATGCTTCGATGTTACCGACAGCGCTAATGGCAATGTCCTTGTCCCACAACTTGCGGTTGGCGAAGTCCATGACATCATTTTCAGTAATGGCATCGATCTTGCGCTCGATCTCGCCGGGCATCATGCGGCGGCCAGTGGTGATGAGCTGACGGCCAATATCCTCGGCAACAGCGGTGGTGCCGTCGAGAGACAGGAGAATGGAAGCCTTGAGCTGAGCTTTTGCACGCTCAACCTCAGCCTCGCCGACGTTGCTGCAGAGACGCATCCATTCACGCATGGAGAAATGAACAAGATCATCCAGGTTCGTGATGTTATCGGTGCTAAGGTAGATACCCCACAGACTGCGATGCGTTAGTTAGTTTATTCTTCACATACAAAGTCTTTCGGTAGAAGAAAAAAAGGTAAGGAGAACATACCCAGTATCGCTATAGCTGGTGGAGAAGCTCATGAAGCTGTTGGCCAGTTCGTGTCGGTGGACCAAACCGCTGAGCTTGCTGCCCTGATGAGGAGCGTTGCCCATAGCTTTGTCATAGTTGCCAACAATAGCCTGGGTAACCAGAGCAGTGAAGTAGTCTTCGGAGTTCCAACTGACACCCTCGACAGCAAGGGCAACATTGGCGGTGCCCATGGTGTCATCGCGAACACGGACGTCAGACCCGATGAAATCAGCCTTCTTCTTGGACAACAAATAAGCCTGGTTGTCAGGGCCTTTGCTGGGAAGACCAGAGAAGTGCTTCTCGGCCAACTCGACGAGCTGTTCATGAGGAATGCCGCCAGCGCCGACGAGGACCATGCGGTCAGCAGTGTAGTTGTTCTTGATGTAGTTGGTGAGCTCGGTTCGGGTGATATCGCGGATATTTTGACGAGGGCCAAGGATGGTGCGGCCCAGTGGCTGGTGCTGGAAAGCAGTGGCGTGCAGGTGGTCAAAGACAACCTCCTCAATCTGCTTATCGACCTCCTCAGACTCTCGCAGGATGACATCTCGCTCTCGCTCAATGGCGGACTCCTCGAGTTTAGAGTTTTGCAGAATATCGGACAGAATGTCCACGCATTGGGGAACATCAGAGTTGAAGGCTTTGGCGAAGTAAACGGTGTTCTCGCGCTGTCCATTTCGTTAGCTGTCTGTCTTTCTGGTCTCTCCTGAAAGCTGTTGTCATGCTCACCGAGGTATAGGCGTTCAGGTGACCGCCCATGTTCTCAATCTCGAGTTCCAATTGCTGTTGCGATCGCTTGGCAGTGCCCTGGACATGGCGTTAATATCTAGGAATCAATTGCCCAATTACATCATTGTCGCTGTACCTTGAAAGCCAGGTGCTCGAGGAAGTGTGCGGTACCGTTGTTCTCGTCAGTCTCGGCTCGGGAACCGGCATCGATCCACATGCCAACGGTTGAGGTTTGGGCCCATGGCGAATGCTCGGTGGCAACCTAGTATTCCCATATTAGAATCAAGCTACTATGTATATATCGAGGCCAATTGAGCCCGGGCGGATGGTACGCACGGTCAAGCCGTTCTTGAGTGTTGTGGTTTGAGTTTTGCCGACGCTGGAAGGAGTCGCGAAGCCACGGCGGAGGGAACCGGAGGCTGACAGACCAGCACGGCTTCGCAGGCCCTGCGAGAGGTTCAAAGCTAGTCTGCGAGACGCCATGGGGGGTGGTTTGTGAGGCTCGAAGATGGATTGAGTGGTTTGATGAAATCTTTCGACCTCGCTCGGCTAGAAGCTTTCCTGAGGTAATTTGTGGCCTGAAGCACCAGGCGTCCAAATTTTTGCCATTCCGACCAGCTCCGAGGCTTAGCCTCATGTCCATTTTAGTGGCTCATACAGCCAATCAGAGGGCTTTATTACTAACCTGTAGGCCATGCTCCACAATCGACTTGTGGTGCGATATATCATCCAGCCTTTGTTTCAATTAAATTCAGTAGTAGTCATTACCTTTGCAGGACCGTTAGTTATTTTGTTGATTCTCGCGCAAATATACCATCGAGACGCCCTTAGCTACCCATACTTCCCCAAATTTTGACGCCGCCGTTCATGCTGTCTTCAACGTCGTTTATGGGCAAGTAATAAGAACAGTATCTATGGCGCGCCGTTGAATGACACTGAATACCATTTATTCTGCCTAGTAATATGATTTCATAACAGTCCGACGGCAAAATAATTATAATGGCTTCGGTGCAAAGTTATCCACCTCTTGGTCAAGTGACCATAATTCAGGACAGCTCGCTATCGCTTACATCAACCCTGGAGATATCCAGCGACCGAAAGCAAGACGCTTGGGAGGTTTCACTATGGATATCTATAGATGACGGGAACTGGCGTGAGGTACAACTCAACCAGATTGAACATAACCTCGCCCCTCAGTTTCTGCAATCCAAATCATCAGCCAAGACTTTCTTATACTTTTCCTGTTCCGTGTTTCTAGACAGGTCGGCATATTTTACCTTGAAGTTTCGTCACGCCAAAGATGACCCGTGGAAATGGGCTCGTGATCACGAGGGGTTGAACGACGGTATTATACTACTACAGTCACGCCCCTCGTTCCCAGGTGCCTTGCAGCCATGTATGGCTGATCTAAATTCTGAATGGAAGGTTTCGTCTCGAGTCAGCCAATCCCCCGGAACTCAGCTGTGGTCTCTACAATGTCCCATACCAGCCTCATCAGGACAACAGTCTGCCTTCCAAAGTATCAATCTCGGTACACCCTGGGGTTCTTTTTTGAGGTTTGTCGTCGTCTTCGAGCTCACCTCTTGGGTTTTAAATATTCACGTCGTGGCGTGCTCTCTTCCCTGATACTCTCTAATACGGCATAGGTGGTTTGCCCTGGTACGTCACCAGCCTGCATGGCTTGCACCTCAACAAGGGAAGACACGCTTCATCGTTAATCAAGATGCTATATTGTGCTGCTTTCTGAGCTTCAAAGGCGAAACAATGGCACTGCTTGCTGCCAATGGCATCGACAACATGTCAGTTACGTTCCAACACACTGATACAAATACTATCAGCGTTCATGTATGGATAATATTCTCGACGTTGTTTCAGCCCTTTAGCTAATAGTCGTAGGCCCGAAACGATTCGGACTCTCCAGGAACTGTCAAAGTTCTCATCTCTCAAGGGGGTGACTTTGATCATGCAGTTGCTTCGGTAATGTACGAGGCAAGGAGCCTGGTGTCTCCATACGTAAAATCGAAAGGGGCACCCGAAAATGACGAACCACTTCATAACAAGCTTTTATCTGATTGGAAACCCCAGTGGTACGATGGATTAGGCTTCTGTGAGTCTACGCAATTCAGGTGCGTCACGAGCAATA
Organism: Conoideocrella luteorostrata; assembly: GCA_032433595.1. Classification (NCBI taxonomy): domain Eukaryota; kingdom Fungi; phylum Ascomycota; class Sordariomycetes; order Hypocreales; family Clavicipitaceae; genus Conoideocrella; species Conoideocrella luteorostrata. Next base: position 74,751 of record JASWJB010000147.1, read on the forward strand.
TTAACGGTACACAGGTACTTGGAACTCTTTGGGACAACAGCTCTCAGAAGAAAAGCTTCTCCACGCAGTTGAAAGTCTTGCCAAAAATGACATACGCATAACGAACTTCATTGTTGATGACAACTGGCAATCACTCGATCGTCCCAGTAATGACCAGTCACAGACTGGATGGGCTGAGTTCGAAGCCGATAAAAAGGCATTTCCAAATGGTCTCAAGAGTCTGACGGCAGCAGTCCGAAAACTTCATCCAAATATTCAAAATATCTTTGTATGGCATGCGCTGTTAGGATACTGGGGCGGTATCTCTTCAGATGGGGCTATCGCGAAAGCGTACAAAACGGTAAAAGTAGCACAAAAAAGCGAGAGCCAGCCACACCTGACAATTATAGCAAAGGAGGATATATCACGGTTCTACGACGACTTTTACCTTTTTTTGATTGAATCAGGAATTGATGGAGTCAAAACGGATGTACAGGTCATGATTGATCTGTTCGAATCAGCATCGGATCGTGGAAATTTGATGTCAGTTTATCTAGACGAATGGGCAAAAGCATCGCGAAAGCATTTCGGCGCAAAAGCCATTTCCTGCATGTCACAGTTCCCGCATGCTCTTTTTTACGCACAATTACCTCAGAATCAACAAGAAATAGTAGTACGAAACTCGGACGACTACTTCCCCGATAGGCCCAGCACGCATCCCTGGCATGTCTGGGCAAATGCTCACAACGCCATCTTCACTCGGTTCTTGAACGTAGTTCCTGATTGGGATATGTTCCAGACGGTGCATGAGTACTCTGGCTTTCACGCGGCGGCTCGATGTGTAAGTGGTGGGCCAATCTACATCACGGATGTGCCTGGGGAGCACAACCTACATCTGATCAAGCAAATGACTGCCACAACGCCTCTTGGTCAAACAATCATTCTCAGGCCCAGCTCTCCTGGGGGTTCGATTCATTCGTATGAAAATTACGAGGATGGATCACTATTGAAGATTGGTGGCTACAATGGTAAGTGACTGATAGTTCCTAATATGTAATTATCCATATCTGAAGAACACATGCAGGGGCATCACAAAACGGAACTGGTATTCTCGGCATTTTTAACATATCGAGGCGACGTACAAACGAACTTGTGCCTCTGATCTCCTTTCCCGGAATAGTGCCGTCGATTGAATACGTTATTCGCGCCCATACGACGGGCAAGACTTCGGATCCCGTGTCCATTGGGGAAACGTTGCCTCTAATTACCATTTCTTTAGATGTGCAAAGATTCGAGATTCTGTGCGCTTTTCCCGTGACTGCCTTCGAGGGCAGCAAGTATGGCAATGGACATACAGGTGTGCTGGGCTTGATTGGGAAAATGACCGGCTGTTCAGCGATTACATCAAGCTCCATCATCCAATCCATGACTGGCACGGTAGTTGTGACCTGTAGCCTCAAAGCATTGGGTACCCTCGGTCAGTGGCAATACTTTCTACGAGAGAACGAAGAAGCTGACATAAAAAATACAGGGATCTACATTTCAAGGCTTGCGCAGATGGATATCGGAGACGACTTTATGGTTACGATCAAAGATATGCCGGTGCCACTTGAGACAGTGCAGCGAAGTACGGTTGACAGCCGAGTCTTAGAGATTGACGTTGAGCAGGCTTGGAAGTTGATGGGCCCGACCGCCCAGTTAGAGAGGGAGGTACAAGTCAAGGTTGCCTTTGCTGGATAGGTCGTGTGTCCCTTATATTGGGCCCGATATTTCGCAGGGACCCAAATGAGTGGAGTTAGGACTCACGTAGAGTTTGTGGCAACAGTCGAGACAGACGACAATACATGCTTCCGCAGTTCATGATCTGAACGGAACCAGGCTCCTCTAGTCTCTCAGGCACAGTAGAAACGAACACTCCGGATAAGAAATGAGAAGGACGGCAGATGGGAATAGCTTCTGCTTACCAACGTACAGTTCCAGGAGCTGAAGCTTAGTTAGAGCTGGGTTTGAGGTCTGCAGGCGACTAACTACAGGTGCAAAAAACTTCAACGCCTCCCACTGTACTCCGTACGGAGTAACTGATTGACCCATAGCCTGCAGCCAGTCAGAGGTCCCCACACCTCCGCTCCAAAAAGTTTTGGCTCCCCCGCCGACACGCAGGGTTCCAACGACAAAGGTATAAGAGAAAAAAAATCGGCCAACACCATTTCTTCTCTTTGGCCTTCTTCTTTCCTACGGGAAGAAGCGCCGTATCAACCTCAACAAGTCGATCAGTAGTCCTTCGCCAGTTCTCCTTCGACTTGACTTGATTCGACTTGACGTTTCGTCTTCAACCTCGTTTATCTTCCCCACCCCCAATCTTTTTGTGCATTCCTCTCGCGATGGCTGCTCTAAACGGCTTCGGCGCCGGCAAGGTGCTCGACCACTCCAAAGCCCTTGAGGTCCTGAACGAGTACAAGACTCGTGACGGTCTCGACATCCATGAGCTCATGGACACCACCAAGCATGGCGGTCTGACATACAACGACTTCCTGCTGATGCCTGGCTACATTGGCTTTCCTGCCTCCGAGGTCACTCTGGACTCTGCTATCACCAAGCGCATCACGCTCAAGACCCCCTTCGTCTCGTCTCCCATGGACACTGTCACGGAGCACGAGATGGCCATTCATATGGCTCTCCAGGGCGGTCTGGGTGTTATTCACCACAATTGTTCTCCTGATGAACAGGCCGATATGGTTCGCAAAGTTAAGCGCTACGAGAACGGCTTTATTCTCGATCCTGTCGTCATCGACCGCAACACTTCTGTCGGCGCGGCCAAGGCTCTAAAGGAGAAGTGGGGTTTTGGTGGTTTCCCTGTTACTGGTAAGCTGCCATCTTTCTTTAAGATCAGCGAGGCTCTGTAGTGCTTCGTGGGCCGTTTGTTCCACCACATTACTATGATTATCACCCAAATTTCTATAACTTTCGTTCCACCGTAAAGACTTCATGTCATGGGGAGAGAAATACTATGACTATTGCACAAATTATACGACGAATATTAAGCCATTGAATTGTTTTATGGTCAGCGGCTAACATATCCGCAATAGAGGACGGCAAACTTGGTTCCAAGCTTCTGGGTATTGTTACCAACCGAGACCTTCAGTTCGAGGACGACGCCGATGTTCCCGTTGCCAACGTCATGGTGACGGAGCTGGTTACCGCCCCCAATGGCGTTGACCTCGCCGAGGCCAACAAGATTCTGGCCAAATCGAAGAAGGGCAAGCTGCCCATTGTGGACAAGGACTTCAACCTGGTTTCTATGATCTCCCGCTCCGATTTGACCAAGAACCAGCACTTCCCCTTGGCCTCCAAGCTGCCCGACAGCAAGCAGCTTCTCTGTGCTGCTGCCATCGGTACTCGTCCCGAGGACAAGCTTCGCTTGAAGAAGCTTGTTGATGCCGGTCTTGATGTTGTCATTCTGGATAGCTCGCAGGGAAATAGCATGTACCAGATCGAAATGATCAAGTGGATCAAGAATGAGTTCTCTGGTCTTGATGTGATTGGTGGCAATGTCGTCACTCGTGAGCAGGCTGCCTCACTCATTGCTGCCGGTGTTGACGGTATCCGGATTGGTATGGGCAGTGGCTCTGCGTGTATCACTCAGGAGGTCATGGCTGTCGGTCGTCCTCAGGCCGCTGCGGTCTATTCCGTCAGCAGTTTTGCTGCCCGCTTTGGCGTTCCTTGCATTGCTGATGGCGGTGTCCAGAATGTTGGCCACATTGTCAAGGGCCTTTCCCTTGGTGCTTCCACCGTCATGATGGGAGGTCTCTTGGCTGGTACCACTGAGTCTCCCGGTACCTCGTTCGTCTCTCGCGAGGGCAAGCTCGTCAAGGCTTACCGTGGCATGGGCAGCATTGATGCCATGCAGGACAAGAAGGCTGGCGGAGGCAGCAAGGACAGCCAGAAGAGCAACGCTGGTACCGCTCGATACTTCTCCGAAGGCGACAGCGTCCTGGTTGCTCAAGGCGTTTCCGGCTCCGTTGCCCACAGAGGGTATGTTGATCCCCCCCGCATTCGTACCTAACTATTCGGAATACAGTATTTGCTAACATGGCCGTAGTTCAATCAGCAAATTTGTTCCATACCTGGCTGCCGGCCTCAAGCACTCCATGCAGGATTGCGGCATGAAGAGTTTGGTTGAACTCCATGAGGGAGCTGCCAAGGGAATCGTCCGCTTCGAGCTCCGGACCGCCAGTGCTCAGATGGAGGGTAACGTAAACATGGAGGCTTATGAGAAGAAGCTCTACGCTTAAGTGAAGAGGGGGTATTTAAAGAGCATGATGACGATATGGATGGATGGATGGATGGAAACCCAAAAATTCAATGGGCAGAGCTTGAAGCTCTCCGGCTTTAGGGAGATATATATGGCGTTTTTGGTATGGGGTAGCATAGCTAGAACTCGACAGGTCGCTAATCGATTGGCACTCCCGTCGAACATGATATCCGAGATCAGTCTCAACGTTAATGATTATTTGATTCCTCTTAAAACAAGTCACAATGGCATGGGACAGTGAGAGGTCATGTCGGATGATTTCCGCATGGTTTTGCAGAGAAAGTTTGCGAGAAAAAAAAAAACCCATTTTCCCATTAGTATTCTAACCAAAAAAGAAAAAAAAAAAAAGAAACGAAAAGAAAAGAAATCCACCCTCGGCCCCATCAGGTATTCAAATATTTGAAGAAAAGCCAAGACACTACGTATATCCCTTTGATCTTCAAGGAAAGAGCAGCCGTCAAATTCCGTCCATGATCAAGCTATCTTCACATCCACCAAAACCCGAGCGAAATAATTTCGTTGCAGCCAGACAGGGTAGGCTCGGCATGAGACACCACTCTCCTCATTCTTACTGCACGTCGACCCTCCCCCATCACTCACTTATTAGGCAACTTTTACTGCTTCTGTCCATACTGACCATCATGAGGATATGTCGGCATCTGCTGCTCATGAGTGCTCTGAACGCCTGTTTGCATCGGTTGCTGTTGGTACATCTGCTGGGGCGGAGGAGTCTGGTATGCCTGCTGAGGAGGAGGGCTCTGTTGGTACATCTGTTGACCAGGAGGCGACTGGTAGAGCTGCTGCTGAGGCGAGGGGGACTGCTGATGGAAGCTCTGCTGGTGCTGAGGCTGCTGAGGCTGCTGCTGAGGCTGCTGCTGCTGAGGGGGGAAGCTTTGCTGATGAACAGCAGCACCGGGCATCTGCATTCCTTCCTTTTGGCCCTGGTAGCCCTGGGTAACGGGGGCGTAGTGGCCTGCTCGGAGTGCGACTTCGCGATCTTGCTGGACGAGCGCGCAGCAAAGGCAGCAGTAAGAGATGCAGTAGTCAGAGCCGCCAGAGCCTTGAATGCCATATCTTTCGCGGATTTCGGTACGTTTGATCATGTTGTACCTGTTTGATTTTGTGAGTTTTTGCGAGATTTTGCTTTGGAGGGTACCATCTCATGGACGAGATGGATACTACTAGTATTGACTTACAGGCAGCCACAGCCGGTAAAGCATTGTATACCACCCCAAAGGAGGCACTCGTGATTCAAGGGATCATGCGATTGGAGAGACGGATCGTTGATACGATCCATGGTCCGGCCGTGAACTGCATCAGGTTAGCTGACAGTTTCGATTGTGAAGCAAAACGACACGACATGGTAGAGGCACGGCACCACGGCCATCACCATCACCACCAGTCGTGGCATCAAGGGCCCAATCTCAAGAATGAAGGGAGAGAACATACGCATGCATGGTAGGAAACAGGCGATTAGACTGGCCTCCCCGTCGCCAAAGCAATCAAACAGGCTGAATTGCCAGTCCTTGCCGCGCGGATCACGACCGCCGGCGGGTTGCGCCTGGACCGACGCATGGTGCGCAGGCTGGTGCTGTGCAGGCTGTTGCTGTTGTTGTTGATGCTGCTGGATCTGCATCTGCTGCTGCTGCTGGGGCGGCTGGTGAACGGGCTGCATTGGCTGCGGCGACTGGACCTGCTGGGGTGGGTATTCTGTCTTCTGGTCCATGGTGTGTAGGTTGATGGTGATGGCTTCGGCTTCTCGGTCTCTTTGCTAGGCTGGTGCCACTGGGCTACGAAATATGAAAGAGAAGCAAGATGGCTTCCCTTTTTCTTTTTTCTTTTTTCCTGCGGGAAGGGGGTTGCCTAGTCACGGTTCTTTTCTTCAGCCGCCACGCCGGGGGAAACATTCACCACGACTTCCGGGGGTGGGCCGACAAGCAACACTTTCATTGAGCTTGAAGGATCTGGCAAGGATCTGTCTGTCTGGGTAGCTAACCAGCTTCAGCTGAGACCCTTGCTGGGCCTATCACTTATTTTGGTCGCACATTTCATGCGGGCCACCTCGCTGCCGCAATGCAGCGAGTGAGCACGCGCTAGTTACTCCGTACCCAGAAGCGGGAATCTGGAATGCGGCCTTGCAAAGGGCGCCGCTCGTTGTTCAATATTATTTAATGGGCGAGTGATCCCATCTCTCTTTTTGTTTTTTTGTTTTTCGCGGGGCTGCCTCTTGCTCTGTACCCCAGTCAATTCTCATCACGCTTCCTCATTGTACAGAGTAACACTTGAGAGATGGGAGCTGGGTCACAAGCCACGCTGTGAGCAAAGATCGAGTCCGGTTGTTCTTCAGAAAGAGTTTCTGTGACCCGAGTCAAGCTTTTCTAATTATTACTTAGCTTCGGTCTGGAGCTCTCGTCGTATTAGCTCGTTTACAATCGGTAGCTTCGCTGCATACTCCGTGCAGAGGAACTAGTGTGACTGCCAAGTGGGTTTAGCGTCTAGCCCGAACTATGGAGCAAGTTAACTGCAGAGTCAGTAACTCAGTTCGTTAGTTAGTTACCTGACGGTTTTGGGGGGGGATGGCATGGGCTTCCGCGGGCTGGTAGGGCTGGATTTGGACTCTGTGGATCGTAGATGGAGCGATTGATCGGCTGCAGCGAGGAGTGTGCAGCAGTGTGAAGCAGCAAACAAGGCAGACAGCCTTGCGGCGGCGTTCTCCTATTTTTGATCGAGTATGTGGCGCGGTGCGAGAGTCACCGAGGATCGTGAAACCATCCAGGTCTTTATAGTTATTACTTATCACCGTTATACCGTCGTCCCTCCCGCCGTCCTCCTGCTCATCACCACATAATCCGGCACCACCACCTTCCCGCCCCTAAGCTTTCTCTCGCCAGGGGAGCTCTCATCCACGTCAAATCCCAGCCGGCGATAGAACGCCCGCGCGTGCTCGTTACTCACAAAGCATGTGAGCATGACCTTTTCAACACCATCCACCCGGTCGCCCGCTTGGATGAGGCACTGCATCAGCTGTTTGCCCAGGCCGGTTCTAATTTCCAACCCCCAATCCATCTTAAATTTAGCTCTTGCATCTCTCTGTGGGTAGCACATACATAGTTACGGAGCAACTACACCGGACAAACACTGGGGGCAACGGGGGCGAAGGGGGCGAAGGGGGCCGAAAGCAAAACTCACCCCTTGAGCTCCGCCCGCAGATGAATCTCGTAGCAGTACACGACCGCCTCGCCATTCTCATACGTAGGCATCATAGACGTGAACCCGCGAATGTCCTCGTCGTGCCGTACCAGGATGTACCGCAGGTCCGGGGACCGCATCTCCTTCTTCTTCGCAGACGGGTGCCATCCTGTGCTGGAGCCGCGGTAGTCCTGGCCGCTGGTCTCGTCGATGAGGCCAAAGCAGCTGTCGAGCTGGGCGTCCGTGAGCCTAGCCGACTGGAGGAGCTGCAGAGTGTATACTTGTCTGGAGTGCGGGTGCGTCCATTCGCGGGGGCTGGTGAGAAACACACAATTACTAACTTAACTTGGCTCATGTTTTATTTTGTTTTTATTTTTTATTTTTTTATTTTTTTTTTGGATTGGAGGATTTGCGGGTTCAGCAGAATACAGTATGTTTCTGCTTCTCTGGAAAGACGGAAAAAGGGGGGTGTTGCTTTGATTTGGCGTTTATAGGGACATACAGTAATGGCAGGTAGTCGGCCGTGAAGTCCGCGTCGTTTTTGGAGTTTGCGCGTTCTATGGGATCGGTGTGGGCTCTGCGCCGTCGTTGTGGTTGTCGTCGTCTGCTGCGCACCTCTGCTGCTTGTTGGGCGGGCAGCTCGCCCTTTTCTGCTTTCTGCATTTCTAAAGGAGGGGGGAAAGGTTGAACAAGACACTAGTTGCGAGTGGGAGTAGAAAGAAAATTCAATTGCCACTACGGAGTACGGATGGAGGCAATTCGTTGTTTATCCGCTGAGGAACAAACGTGTAAACAGGTATACGGAGTCGATTGATTGCTGAAAAGACGCCATGCAGCACCCGTGGCTGATTCGCGAGTCTGCTAACTACGGAATAGTTAACTAGTTAGTTAGTTAACTAGTTAACGCGCATCAGCAGCGTACTAGTAGTACCACCCACTCAAGGTTATTCCGTCCCGACCAGTCAGCTCGTCGAAATCATCGCCAACCCAGCTAATTCAACACATATTTGTAGTTTTTCTTTCTTAGTTTTTTTTTAGGAAACAAAAAACACAAAAACCCAAGAGGGACATTGTAACTACACAGCCATCCATGCGATAGCCCATGAAATACACCGCGCTGCTCCTGCGCTCCCGCGGCTATGCCACTCGTCGCAAACTCGAGCGGGCACTGAGCCTAGACCACGTACGCGCCTCGAATCCCAAATACACACACACCTCCTCCGTAAGGAATTCCCACGCACAGAGACGACAAAAAGCTAAAACCCTACTCCTGCTCTTGTGGCAGTTCCTACAAAGGTCGCGCGTCCTCTCCTTCTACAGGACCATTCTCCGCGGGACCAAGCAGATCCGAGACCCGCAGACCAAGAACGAGACCAGGCGCTTCGTGAGAGACGAATTCGAGAGACGTCGCCATGTCACTGACATTGTAGGCCTGCCCTTTACACGAGACGCGGATAATTGGCTAATCAAGTTTGAAGAGCCACATCAGATACCTCTTATCAACTGGCAAGACTGAATGGGAAGGCATGGAGAGATATGTCGCGGGTATGTAGTATTGTACAAATCTAAATCCTCGTCTGACTGCCAGGCGTCACCTCCTCGGCCCCAGTCCTCAGCTTGCCCCCCGTGAGGTTTTGCCATTTCGTTTCCTCCCATATTACATAGCTGTAACCGGACTATTCCATGATCTTGATCCTGATCCCGATGCGTCATGCTCGCTTCATTTTGTAAATTCTTGCAAAGCCCTCCAAGCCATAATGTACAGAAATGCTCCCACGCCGTAAAACCACTATAAAGTCGTCGCTGTCCGTCCGCGTGGCCTCAACTTTGGCGCTGCTTGTGCCTCGGATTCGCCTTGCAGATAATGTAAAGGTATCCGTTGTGTCGTTTGCCGGCCTTTCGTCGAACAACCTAGCCAATTTCGTTAGCATTTGAAGCCAGCAAAAACACCCAGGTGGCATTACAGGCTCTTACCTTGCAATGCTCGCATCTCTTCTTCACCGAGCTGTGAACCTTCATCCCCCTCGTCTGCATCAATCCCGCACTAATTGTTCTGCTTGTCGTCCACAGGCTACCAATTATGGGGGACGCCCAGAAAGGAGCTGAGGATGTGCCAAAGGTGTTACCCGTGAGGGACCCCGCCGACTGTTTCGAGGCAATTAATCTCGCCGGCAAGGCGAGACTTCGCAAAAGGAAGGCCATGGTTGCGATGGGCCGTTGGGGACGTGGTGTCTCTGGCGATGTTTGCCGTCATGCATGGACCCTTGAGGTTTTTCGGGTAGCATCTCGAAGTCACGTGCTGCACAGTATTTCGCCTATGCTGCGCGGAGCACTGTTATTTGCAAAGCAAGCGAGTAGAATTCTTATTAGCCATTACTAGGTATCAATTCTCATTCTGATTCTATTTAGGTTTGGTTTGTCAAAGCTAGGTTTCAGTGGAAGCGCGCCTTCGTTTGTTTTGTTTTGCCCAGCCAATAGTTATACCCCTTCTTCCATGAAAACAACGCCATTTTTATCACCACCAAAAAACCTCCAAGGATCCCGAACCACGCCCAAGCTTTTCTGCCTTGGCTTCCTTCCCAAATTCAGATTCTGCTATACAATCTGTTAATCGCATATAATAATATCCGTCTCTCCAAGCTATTGTGTCATCGAGTTGCGCAGCCAGATATCACATCTAATCATGCGTCTAGGACATCCAATGTGGCTAAGTGTATCAACGATCAAGACTGGCTGCCAGCCCATCCCTTCATGGTAAGACCTATGTATAAAGCTGCCGCGGAAACAAAATCATTGCTTGGTACCCCGCCTGTGGGTGGCTTCGGAGGCTGCAGCTCTTCAACATGGTCAGGCATACCCCCATCAATTCTTGTTTTAATTAGGGGCATGGCCTCGCCGTCGTTCTCCTCGCGGATCCGTCTGATTATTCTGCAATAGACATCCAAGTTGTTGCACTTGTTGAAGAAATGTCCCCACGTTTTGTGATTTCGGCGTCCCGTCAGCTCCGTCAGAGTGGGTAGGTTCTGCAATGAATCATAGTGCATCTTATTGTCCCGCACGAGAGCTGCCGTCACACGGCGCCCGTACATTTCGCCGTTGCTGTCTACCGCTATGTGTTGCTCCTCTGTTCGAGTTGATTCCGTTGAGCGGAGTTTGATAACTTGGTTTATGGCTTGTGGCAATGGTGCATCGGCGTTGAACTGTAATCCGTTCCAGTTGGGACAGAGCGTATCTAAAATCTGCTTCTTGTGTCTCTTTAGGTGATCTGGCTCCCCATCGAGCCAGCTCTGCAGCGTACATCCTGAACAAACACGCTTAGTCGGTGGCATTTCTCGAGCGAATGCCCCATAGAACTCTTCATTTGTTTCGAATCCGCATGAGGAGCAGAAAACCATGCATCTCCCCATAACATCCATATACCACTTAGGCCAGTCGTGATCAATTCTGTTTTCGAGCCCAATGCGCACCGGCTTCAAAAGGTCGTATAAAGCCCTCTTTCTGCACTCTTTCTCCTTCGTCTCCAATAATCGGTGCATTGCATCGAGGAAAGTAGGGACAGCTAGTGGGTAGTTCGGGACTTGATGCAGGTAATCACAAAAGGCCTTATCCTTGTCAAAAAGAAGGTCGAGTTTCATCCTCTTAGCTTTCATGAATGCCTTCAGAATAATATTGAAGAATCCTCTCTGTACGACATCCAGTTTCTGTGGGCCCCATGTCAAGCCGTAAGTGGCAGTGGTGTCACTCGTAAACGGAGTTCCTTTTTGATAAGCAGGATAGAAATCAAATGCTGTGATTTCTGGCAACGCAGCTTGTCGACGGTTATAATTTATCTCATATATAAGGTCAATTAGACAAAGAACGTCGCCGAAATGGATCAGTGGGCAGTCATATATGCCGACCATGCGGACCAGTGGACATGCTCGTAGTATAATGGCAATCACCCGACGGTCCAGGTATGGGATTTTCTGGAAGTAGAGAACCTGATACGAGCTTCTCTGCTGCGATATGTGTTCCAGCAAGCTCTTCAAGCGGACCGCGGAGAAAACAGCCTGTGGTTCAAAAAGGTAGTGCTGGGGACTGGAAGTGAATTGGCAAGAGCCCCAGATTCTAGCCACATCCTGAACGCTCCTCACAGTAGAAACGATTTCCTCTGCCAAGAAATCTACAGGCAGGATGTCTCTGATTTCTTTCGCACTGTATTTTGAATGCTTTTTGCGGTATCGTCCCCCCGAAGCACGACCATGAATAAGATAGATTGAAAGATATATTTCCCTTTCGACCTTCTTGGCATCCGCACACCACGAGGAAATGGCGCATCCGGGATTCAGTCCATAAGGATCCATGTCATAGGCCATGTTCATCTCTCCCACAGTGTGTTCGGGAGTTACCGCAAGAAGAACTCCTGACAGCCCGTTGGTTCTCAGATCAGATGCATAAAAATCCCAAATTCTCTGTATCTAAAGTCAGTTTTGGCTCGATTGGTGCGAGAGAATAGGTACTGACTGCGCTATTAGCAATTGCTGACCACGACGACGATGAAGTGACCGCAGCGTGCAGAACCGTCCGCCACCCATGTGCAAACAGAAAGTTTGCAACTTCACAGCCAATGTCGACAGCATTGACGATCTTAGCCAACATGTTGGTGCCATTTATATCCTTGCCGTTGTGTCGGGTTTCATAGCGAAACAAAAGCATGGCAGTAGTTAAGTATGTGAGTGGCAGGGAAGGCTCTCCTTGCCCCGGTTTACCCATAAACTCCTCCTGAGTTGGGAGCGTCAAGAGACCCTCAAGCTTTGATACCCAAGCCTTCTCAATTTCTTCAGGGCTCTTGGACGTGACTGCAGGGTGAAATCCATCTTTCATGAGATTTCGATGAGAGGTAATCATATCGTACTTTCCGAGGGCTATTTCAATCCGTCAGTCTATGGTCATAAGTCTCGAGCAATAACAAGCATAGCCCTACACTTAGTCGCTGTTGGATTTTGAGTATCACCGTTACTAGTAGCTGGCTTACTCCTGCGACGATTCTTTCGCGCCATGTTTTTTTCTCTTGGTGCTCTCTACTCGTTCTTCTTATAAGTTTTCTTCCCTCTTCGTACTTTCGGTGCTGCCTAAGAATTGCCCTTGTTCCTGGTCGCTGTGCTCAGGCACTGCTGAAGGGGTCGTGAAGGATGAGCAAGCAAAACAAAACAAAAAAGAGAGACCAGCGTAGAGTGCGAGGGTAATTATATTTAAGTTGAGAAAATAAAGAACTGCAGGTTAAAAGGTTAATCCCCACTGACTGCTGCGAGGGAGGCGCTTGTGGGAAGCCTTCTGTGGAAGGTGCCTCCCACGGCAAATACGACAAATTTGACAAATTTGGCTTCGCAGAATATGAAATGAAATAGTGATTCTGGTGATGGCCTCTGGACTTTACCTGCTCCGGTAGGTTTGAAAAGAAAAAAAGCCTTACTCTTTGCAAAACTTGCATGGAAAATGTTGTAGGAAGCCTGCTGTGGGCGGCGGTGCGGTAAGCGGTGTGTTGTGGTTTAACTCGACACTCCTCTCGGTTCGAAGCCCGAAGTCATAGAGCCCATAAATATAATGTAAAAGGCAATTCAAATCGAGGTCTAGAAGAAAAGTAGAAAGCATGTAGTATGTGTAGGCTCCGGCCGTTTTTCCGCGTTGGAGAAGCAATACATGCATCCAAAGCACCGCTAATCAACGCTCCAAGCTCCTCCCTTTCCATGAGTCACTGAGCAGCTTGGTGCCTTGTGCCTTTTGCCTTTTGCCTTTACTACGCCTTTGCGGACATATCAGACCAGCCAGTAGTGCTATCAATGACCATTATTAAGCTGGACAGCAGTGGCAGAGGGCAGCTGCTGACAGATGGCCGTCGATTTAAGCCTTTCTACACTATCGTTGTCGTCGTCATCTCCCTCATCATCATCCCCATGTTGTGTTTGCTCTGATCCACCCGTGCCTTCGCCAGTGATTAAACGAAGCCGAGCATGCAAGAAGCATCGCATTCATACAAGAAGTCGGTCATGGAATCCACGCATATAATCACGGCTGTTGAGCCATTCTCGAGGCCATAGCAACGAAAAGATCCCATGCTGAAGCGTGAAAAATTTATATAGCACGCCCGATAACAGTCTGCTCAGTTCGAGTAGCCACTGAGAGCCATCCAACTGAGCTATTTGCCTTGAATGATATTTGATAACAAGTAAAATGGTGCGGCTTGAGGTTGCCACTAGTCGAGCTACCCTAGGACCAAAGCGAGGTGATCATGTCCAGAACCATAAGGGTTTGTGCATGTCACACCCTCTCTCTATCTAGCCCTTCTTGTCTACTCTTTACTCCACTGCCTGACGACGGACAACCAACCGCGTCATTCATAAGTACGATAACAGAAATAGGGTTCTCCCATGTCCACGATTGCCGCCGCCACCGACAGGCTACAGATTGGACAACCAGTACTCCGTACTCACTCGCCATCATAGTCACCATGATAGTGGCGCTGCATTGTCCAAACGCTGATATCTGAGCGACATACTCCTGCCAGATTGTCGTATCCTGCAGTAGCCAATCACTGACTCTGTCCGGGGTAACGGCCAGTGTGCGAAGACGTATTTAGTCCTGAGAGGCAGGTGAGACGCCTTTGCTCCGGCGGGGTAAGTTTGGCGATGCTGGTTATTTACCTACTTACTGATGGTGGGCTGGACAGGGTCAATGTGTTCCTGTGACATGTCGAGCTGCATGAAATCAAATGCAGCAATGAGCTGCCGATGCGCGGGTCGTTCGGTGGCGACACCACGCCATGAACAAGCCGAATATTGGACAATGCGCACCGCTTTAACCGGCGGTTCCATTGTCCGCCATTGATGCGGGCCTTGATGTGCGGCCTCTGGTGTGGCATGGCATCATCCCATGGTCGCAAGAGCACGACACCAAACATCATCATACCGAGAAAACAGGGGTTCCCTCAAGAACGCTGTGTTATAACCGACTCGTTCATACAAGACGGAAAGCCCCAGCAAGCACATTTACTGGCATGCAAGACACACCTATCCTCTCTAGTGGCGAGGCTGGATGTGCTTAACGCGGCTAGTAAATATTGAGTGATGCATGTAAACGGCTCTATACCATGCAATATAAATACACCTCTTTGCTGTAAACATGAATAAAGTGGCTTTCCTTGAAGAAGACTGTAGACTGAAATGCAATGATTGTTCTCTATGAACAGGTTTAAATTCTTCGTCTCACCCAGCGTGCCTTCGAGGGGGCAACGCAAACTCGCTGCTGTGGCCAAATTTGGGACAGGCGTTGGAAAACTTCCTTATTTGTCGTCGATCCCTTTACACTTCTATTCACATGATGGTCGAGGTTTTGGTGAGAGGGCGGCGGGGAGCCATGCTTTTCGTGGGTCCGGCGAAATGCATTCGATCCACATCGAGGGTGCCACATCCAGGATCTGGCCGTCCTTTCTTCGCCTTGGCTTTCGACCTGTGGTGGGCCGTGTCCTCGTCAAGACCTCAGAATGCCAAAGATATGAGTGATGGCAGCAGTTTGCCGCGCTACATCGGCGATTGATCGTCATACGCGAGGTTTTGCATCAGACCTTAAGTGGATGGTGCCATAACTATATGCGCATTACGACGTATAGTTTGCCTTACTGGAACTCGGTCTGTGGCGCAGACTTTGGATAAGAGTCGTCCGTTATTTATGCGTGGATGGACAATAGATGTCCCCTCTCATCATAACACGAAGCTGTTCCCGAAGATCTGAATACCAAATTCCGAAGCCAGTCAGGTGATGCTGTGACACGAAGCCTGGCTTGCTCGCAACCCCTCCTTGGTGTGTATGTACAATATTGATGCCAGCTTGCAAGGAATGCACTGTAGCTGTCTCGGACAGGAGTCAGGATCCATCTCAGCACGCACCTTGTCTGAGCTGGCTACATGAATTATAGTGGCTGATAGTCCTTGCTGGCATCTGTGCGCCCTGCTGTACACACGATAAGTTCAGTCACATGGCCGGCAATGGCAATGTGGGTGGGCTTGTTAGCGTTGACAATGTGTGCAACCTGAGGATGCTGGTGCGATCAAGCTTCAGGCCAAGAGTTGGATAGTAGCCTGCAATGATACTGTACGGAGTACAGCTGAACCGCGTGGCGCTGTAGACTATCTCTTGATTTGTAAAGGGAAGCATCATTCAAATATGGGGGCTTCATGTCGCCTGACTCGGAAGTCGACCTAGTCAATACAGGCAGCATAACACCACCACAGAGTATCAAGTACGGAAGGCCTGGAAAGGTGAACGTCATGCAAGATGATTTAGAGCCCATCACCACACGACCACGGGGATAACACTGGGATATTCGTGCAAAGAAGGGTGTACGATCCCCGGCCATGATAGTATGTCATGCCGTCTATGAAGGCGAATTGTCTCCGGGACACGTCTCTCTTCATTTTTACCGGACATGCAGCTTTGGTCAACTTGAGCAGTGCCGTCGGCGAAATTGCTGGCTTGGATGCATAACGGTACTTGAAAAGCTGCCGTAAGTAAATATTGTACTCCGGCGTGAGAACCGGGTACTCTGTACCGTTAGCTTGATGTCATAATTGGCCAAGGTGTCAGGATATGTCTGCATAACAAAGCTCCTACCGGACAGAAAGGGCTTCAGCTAAGCTGCAGTCAGGGTGGGTGGGTACTGTTACCTTCTCTCGTGTTTGCAATTGTGGATATGGCGTTCCTGCTGCATCGTGACCCGTAGAGAGTTTGACCAGAGAATCGACGCGATGCAGCCCTTAAGCAAGAGCGGCGGACTTTATCCCTAATACTGGTATGCTTCGGCGCGAGAAAACTTCTTCGCTAAGTTATTATCCACGCCGAGATCGTAGCAGAAGGACTGTTGTTATGGAGCCGCCCCCCTTGGGCCAGTGCAGCCGTGCAATATAATTTTTATTTCTTCTTTGACCAACCTAATTCAACTTGACGGGCGATCCACATGCAAGCGCAAGGTTGAAGTCGCAGTGGACAATTTTCTGCAGGTTGTTGCCGGGCGTAGGACCAGGGAACCCTGTCCGCTAGTCCGCATGAGAAGCAAATCACCGTCTACTGACAAAAATATGTCGTCCAAACAGTGATTAGCTGAAAAGTCTGCACGAATGACTGTACTCCGTATCAAGTTGCATATTGTATTCTGCTCCGTACATTAGAATACAATACAATAAACATGTCGCTGTCTTCAAAGTCTTCCCGAGGGCCCCTCAAATGGAAGAGCTGCCAGCGATATACTCCGTATGTATAGTGACGGTAGAACTTGCACTTAGTAGGATGGATCGCAGACAACGGTTCGCCAGCTACATCCCAAATTTCCAGCCGCAAATCATCCGCTGTAGGAGGGAAAATTTGTTCTGGACGGGTGATTCATTTTAGTTGCTGGCAGAGTTATCTGAGGGCGGTTCGCCGTCTAACCCCTCCCGTTGGTGTTTCATGAAAAGGGGTGTGGATGGCCGCCGTAACCCCAAATATTGTACGGAGTTTAGTAAAAGGTCTCTCTCAACCTCTCGAATCGCTCTCTTGTTGGACTCTGGTAGGCTGCACTAGTACTCCATACTGGCTTGGTTACTTAGATATTTAGTTCGATGCCTCAGACCAGCCCCAGCGATGGGAGACATCGTGAAAGACACTGTTGGAATGGCATTGTAATCCAAAGGCTGATACAAAGGCGCTCGAGGACGACACATTGAAAAGGGCGGACAGACAAACTACAGTCCTCTTTGCCTTCAGTCTACTTTCTGTGCGATGACAGTAAAGTTCGCGAAATTTCACCGTGCTTGCTTTCGTTTATTTGTTAGATCGTTCTTCTTTGGTATCTGATGAGGCCTACCGGGTTAAGGGCAAAGCGGCAGCAGTCGACTTCCTTCAAGACGTCTGACACTTTTCGTCCGCCCTGGACAACGGTGTAAAAGGAGGTGTGTCGATGGGACCGCAATTTCGTCCCACCTCCACTTCGCTAATGTTAAAACTGCACGGGCCAGGCAGCCCATGGGATCCCGGCAATGTACTGCAGTACCAGTTACTGCTAGTCCAATAGTAACTTGTAGCTTCGGGGGCTCGAGCTACTGGTGCTTGGCAAAACCGTTTCGTGGAAGGGGCAGATAGGTGATGCCCATTTGGAGGGTACAAAACGGTGGATTGATATGATAACTTGCAGTGCTTCGTATCGTGTTAATAACGGGGTAAGCGCTGCATTGTAATTGTAATGACATGACTGACAGTTCTTCTTTTTTTCGGCATGCTGAGTGATACCATAAGGATTGCGGACGCTCTGTTCGTTAACATGGAATCAAACATGTGCGCCTGAATTCAAGGCCACACAGAAAGTAATTACGAAGGCACGGAGGGCATAAGCTAGAGCTGAACCACAGACTTATAAATGGTGGAATGAAAGTAGCGATCGAAGCTTATCGTAAACGGCACAAGAAAGTAGCCGTCTGAGATTGAGCAGCCCTAGAAACGTGTCCATTTGACGTTGTAATATCCTAGTGCCTACCACCATTACATTGTTGGTGTTGCCAACATACTTTTTGACCAATTCGAACCTACGTATGATACGCGGTCCTAGGATAGGCATGAGTGCTGCTTGGATGGATCGAGCCTCTAATTTTGTGGACATCTGTTCTAGGAGCGGCAAGATGTTAACTTACTACGGAGTACTCCGTACGTGGAGTGGTATTACAGAGCCCTACTATGAAGAGAGCCTGAAACAAGCGTACTTTTCTGCTGTAATTCGGGCTACACACGCAAAATATCGGCTACTAAGCCTCGAAATTAGGTTAATTATAAAACGGTATGAAGTATGGAGTACGGAGTACCTGGTTGCAGGCCGCAAACTTATTTTTCCTGGGCAGGGATTGAAATTCGTGAAAACCCTTTAAACGGTGCTGAGAACAATTTGTTCGTCCATTCGCTCGCTAATAAGAAGATTGTTAGTTAACCCCATTCTGGATGCCTGGTACCGTGGGTTGCCAGAGGCGTCAAATTCATTTGCCAGACTGACCTGAACCCTTGCTGGGAAAGTTGTAGTATTAGGAGTTTCCGTGTTTATATTGCGAGTGGGGAGTAGCCGAGATCAGGAAATCGGAAGTCGCCGCATTTGAGGAAGCACTGCCTAAGAAGTTAGAAAGTTCCCCGTTAAGATATTGCCCGATAAAACAGCTTGGAAAGAAACAATAGCTAGTATGTTCGCCATCACGAGGGTGGGCTTTAGTTTGTGACAACCGATGTCCGCAACAACGCTAAAATATCACGGGTAGGCATGAACCATAGATTCCAGGTTCCCCCGATGCATCAAGTTTGATTTGATGGTGTTGGCGAGTCGGGAAACACTGGGTGCTCCGGGGAAGCTATTTACCTGTTAGAACTGTCTACATATCTAGGGAGCATGTTTGTAGATCTCCCTATTGCACTCTGATGTGCCCTGCCACGGTGGGTTCACTTTAACATTACAACGGGATGTAGCAATCTATTGGCATTTGGAAGCCGGTGTGGATGGCGTTGGATGGCGTTAGATGGCGGTGGATGGGGATTCGATGGGAAATGGATGGCCGATGGTGGATGGTTGGTGGATGGTTGGTGGATGGATAGTGGCATGGTTGGTGAATGAATGAAACGTGAAACCCAGTCATGGCTGAATCCAATCCAGTCCAGTCACGACCACGGTCACGGTGCAAATTCGAGCCCGCCGTAGCGTCGCGCCAATGCCAGTGGTTCAACATCACCCCTCCCCTCCACTCTCCTCTGACCCTCGGCCCTCGACCCTTGAGACCCTCCTTTAATAATGTCTAGTCCAAGTCAAGGCTGCCGGTGTCCGGTTGCCAGGCGCTAGGTGCCAGGTGCCAGGTAGCCTGGCTCCCGAGCTGGCAAAAAGCTGGTTTTCTCCTCGAATCTGGACACTCAACCACAAAATAGAATGAAACATGGTCAGCCACTGCACAATATTGAATTTATGCACTCAGCACCTCGTATTTGGAGCCATGTTGGTGCTCTGGACAGAAGCTTAGGCTTGTGTACGTTGTAAGTATAGCTGGTCACGAATCTCTTTTCATCTAAACCAAAATAAAATCAAATCATGGCAAGGCTAATACTACTGTACTTACGGAGTACTTGGTCCATCTACAGGTAGGTGAATACTCCATCCGTTTATGGAGCCACTGCACAGTACTCCTTGACCTTCGTATTGAGCTGCAGTTCGAGTATTGCACAATACAATGCGCCTGGTCTTCTTTGTCTGGTCAACCGTAATGGGGACCGGTAGATTAATCCACGCCCCCACGAAAAAAAGTTCACACTGTTATCCAAGTACACACCCTAGGATTTCTTCACGCCCCTCCCCCCCTTCTACCACCTCCTTGACATCTCTTCTCCTACTTTGAAGCAAATAAGTACCCCAACCTGACCCTCGTCTTGCGTTTGCCCTTTTCCTTCCTCCTCCTACCACATCGCAGCTTCGTGCTTCATCATCCAACCACACTTCAAACCTCGCCTTCTGGATTCTTGTTTTCCTTTCTATACCATCTCGTCTTTTGTTTGTCGTGATACCCATCCACTTGAGATACCCCTTTTTTTAATCATCCAGAATGGCTGAGGTTCAGAAGCCCGTTGTCGAGCTCCCCAAGGAGGAGGTCGCACCCGTCACTGCTGTCGAGCCCACTGCGACTGAGATTGTTGCCGCTCCAGGTCTTGCCGTCGAGCCCAAGCCAACCGAAGAGCCCAAGACTACCGACGAGACCGAAGCAAAGACCGAGGACAAGACCGTTGACGAGGTCAAGCCTGTCGAGGAAGGACATCTGAGCCACAAGGCACAAGGTGCCAGCTTCCCCAAGTAAGTTATTACGAATGTGCATCCCTCATAAAAGGGAGAGGCTTGCGTTCTGTTCTTGAGGTAAAGTATGTTGACAAAATGGTCACCAGGAACCTGATCGCAAGCAAAGAATTCTTGTTCTTCGGCTCCGACTCTTTCGAGCCAAAGGCTCTCGCTGCGTACCTGAGAGGCGAAAAGAACACCGAGCACGCTCATCACAATATCTCTTGGGCGTCTCACACTGGCAATGGTCTGCTCTTCGTTGGTGACAAGAAGGCTCCCTCAAACATCATCAACTTGGTATGTTTATTCATTTGGAATTGAGCAAAGCAAATCACTAACTGTCTTTCAGGCTGATACCACTGAGCCCGAAACCGATGGCACCAACAAGTTCCACTTCACCCACAAAGGTGCCAAGCACAGCTTCAAGGCCGCCAGTTCCACTGAGCGAGACAGCTGGGTTGCTCAGCTGAAGGCCAAGATTACCGAGGCCAAAGAGCTCGCCACTTCAGTCACCGAGTCCGAGGCCTACAAGAGCGCTCTGTTGAGCCTCAAGCCTACCGTCAAGGAGGAGAAGCCCGCTGAGGAGACCAAGGCTGAGGAGACTGCCAAGACCGAAGACACTCCTGCTGTCGAAGGCGAGACGGCTGCCGCTGTTGTTGCCGAAGACAAGGCCGCTGAGGAGCCCAAGCGCCGATCTGCCAGCCGTAAGCGTGCTTCCATCTTCGGCTTCGGCAAGAAGGAGTCTACCAAGGAGAAGAAGGAGGAGTCAAAGACTGAGGAGGCCCCCGCCGCCGATGTTGCTGCTGTTGTTCCAGCTGCCGAGCCAGCTACTGATGCTCTCAAGGCTGAGGAGGCCCCTGTCGCTGCTGTTGGCACCGAGGCCTCTGTTACCGCTGAGGACAAGGCTCCCGAAGAGGAACAGGCCCTCGAGAGTCCCAAGGAGAAGCCCACTGCTTCTAAGCGCAACAGCTTCTTCGGTGGCGTCTTTTCTAAGAAGGAGAAGAAGTCTACTGATGTTAAGCCTACTGAGGAAGGCGAGACAACCACGGATGCTGTTGCCCCGGTCATCCCCCCTGTTGAGTCTACCACTCCTCTGAACGCCGAGGAGGTAAACGCCGCCGCTGAGAACACGGAGACCTCTCCTGCCGCCGTTACCGAGACTGCTCCCAAGAAGGACGTCAAGGAGAAGCGCAAGTCTTCCCTCCCTTTCGCCTTCGGCAGACGTGAGAAGTCTCCTGCTCCTGCTGAGGGCGAGGAGAAGCGCCAGAACCAGGGCGCCTTCTCCAAGCTGCGTGCCACTATCAAGGGCAAGTCCGCTGCTAAGGCCGACGAGAAGCCCGCGGAGGAGGCTGTCAAGGAGGAGACTGCTGCCACCGACTCTGCCGTTGCTACCGAGGAGCCAGCTGTCGCGGAACCTGTCAAGGCCACCGAGGCCGAGACTGAGAACAAGCCTGAGAACGTCGCTTCTGTCACTCCTGCTGTCACTGCTGCTGCTTAGAGGGCGGACGCCATTCGTGATGTATACGACTTGAAGAAACCCTGAAGAAAAATGACTATAAAAATTATTAATCTTATGAAAGGGTTGGGAATGGAAGGAAGGTTTCCGCATTTCTTCGCAAGATACCAAAGATACCCTGTCAAGGCTGCTTTCACTGATACCACTTTCTATATTATTGTTTTGTTGAACATGGAGAAACTCGACTCATGAATACCCCCCCAAAAAAAAAGCGAAAAACTTAATCGTCAAGGCTCCAGCTTACTAGTATACTTCATTCGCTGTTTCGTTCGATACCCAGTGGAGGAGAAGATAGTAATACCTAATAATGCAACTGTTGTATGTTGATTTTATACAAGATTTTCTACTTGCAACTCTCCATAGACCGACCCGTCCGTGAAGGTGTACTTTACTCTTCCCTGTGTATTCCTTGTACGGGGTACACCGATGGGACATGGCAGACCCCGCGGCTACTTCAATGCGGAATCCAGGAGCGTAAGGTGCGACAGTAACTTGCACCACTACTCTAGTCAATCGTGGTCTGCTTGAGAACAGTGGTTTGCCATGGTGGGCGGCTCACGAAGTACTGAGTTCAAAAAAGCTGCCCCAATCTCACTCAGTCTGCACCTGCCTGTTTTCTTAATTATAATGTTTGGCTCAAGCTTGCATTCTGTTCCAGCGCGGGAACCATCCGCTAAATCAGCCATGAAGACTAGTTACAGTTTCTGCTTCTGTCTCAAACATCAGCTCTAACTACCTGTCCACCAAAATGGCTTTCCTGACCCTGTCCACTCACTCGTAAGTGTCATTGATATTCGCCACATCAGCCATCACTTGGCAGCCCCAGCAGCTCCTTATTCTATAACCAGCCCAACAACCCTTGGTCGTCTTATCCACTTTCCAACGCGCGAAAGAAACATGGGAGTTTGAACCGACGACTGTTTTCGCCTAGGAGTCGGGGTGCTCGAGCGATGCCCAGCCTATGATAATATTGATGCTATCGGGTTCCGGGGACGCATACATGCATTCCTCTGCAACTCTCTTCCGAATTGCGGATTGTGTTCAGCCATGATGGCGTCTTCTATCCGCTAGAAGTAGGCATGCGCTTGAACTTGCAGAGGCTTGCTTCCCTTTTGTCGTGACTATATGGAAATTGGTCGATCGTGCCAAACACACATATTGGAGAGACGGGACTGGTATACTCAAATGAAAGGTTTGATGCTCAAAAGTCTGCTGCCCATCAAGCTCGATCATTAAAGAGTTTCTTCCATCTCACAAAAGGGTGTTTCACATTTCGATCTTGTAGTGTATAGCATATAGCAGGATTTATCTACGCCCTACTTTTGCCCAGAGCTACATGCGGGTCTTCAGAAAGTGTGTCACCTCTCTCTTGGCAGGACTTCAGCGTAGATAGGTTCGGCAGTAATCCAGGTAGCACGGAACCAGTTGGCAAAATGGGACTTAATTATACTGCATACAAAAGGGGTATGGTATATTCTACTCGGCCAACCAGGTTTCTATCTTTCGTGTGAAATTGTCCTCTCCTGTGCTAAATTCCGCGGAGAACTACGTCAGCCAACGCCAAACATGATCAATGATGCTGCAAGCCTGCGCAGCGTGCGCATATGCCATGATACATCAACAACTCCGCCCCTTCACATTACACACCGCTTGCTTGGTTTTATTTAGCATTTTAGACCGACCCCTGCAATTTGTTGAAGCCTGCACTTAGATATTTGCTTGGCACGAAAACTCATTTGAAATGCATTCAACTCGCTCATGTTTACCGTCTGAAATCTTTGTTGTTGTTACTGTTGTTGTTG